>JAUELO010000326.1:3497131-3508763 GCA_032357855.1 Amphibolips quercusostensackenii
TACATCAAGCTCAATTTTGTTTGTGTGTGACGTTTTAAATACCTTAAAACAAATTTAAACAAATTAAAACAAACATAAAATTGTGATGCTACCGTGGAAGTGCGGTCTGGCGGATCACCTATGAGCTTACAATTGAAATTACTCACTAATTACACGCAGGACCATACATTGCCCACCTGCCTCGACAAAAGCACAATGAAAATTAAAACTACTAATAACGGCACTCTTAAGAATGGCTATGGGGGGGGGGGGGGTAGGGAGCCACAAAACAGAAGCATGGTGCGGTCTATGAGACCCCACGTTTATACCCAAAGGTTACGCTTTAAATAAAATTGTGAAAAGGATGTACTTTCCTTCCTATAAAAAATAATAGAATTTACAAGAAGCGCATTCGAAGAGTCAATTACAGAGTATTGCAGGTATTGAAAATAGATTGAATTAAGATTTGAATTTTACTGAATTGAATCAGTACAGGATATTTTGCTAGAATGTAAATAATTTTCTCGCAATGACTTGTTTCCGCTCTAGGCGCGTGATATCCAGACAGAAGTTAAGGACTTAAAAAAATTGAGCATCCTGTGTACGGAATGGGATTGGCTGTGGTCGAATTGCGGTGCGCAATACGCACACAATTTTACACGTATGCGTATGTGCTTTTCCTATATCCACTTACGACACGTCACGTAGGGAGAAAGTTCGTTTTTGTTCATTTAGAAATAATTTTTTTTACTCTCGCGATGCGCCGCGAAGAACGTGACTGGCGTTTCTTTGACGTTTCCCAAGCCCCCGATGCTCTCCTTTTCTTTTTGAATCACATAACACCTGAAAGGTGTCAATACCCTAAACTCTTTCTGAAAGTCTGAAAAAAGTGTTTAAGAAATCATTAATTACTTCCTGCATCTAAAGACTGAACAAGATTTTTTTACTTAGATCCAAAGGATTACCCTGGATTACGTGTATGTACAAAATTACTCTGGATTACTTAAGATTACTCTGGACAGTATAGAATTACACTGGATTACACAAAATCATAGTGAATAACCTTCATCTAAACTAAATAAATCGGATTATCACATAAAAATGATTACTCTTTAACAAAATAGATGAACTCTTGACCAAGTAGTTGAATATTTAATTAAAATTATGCATCTTCAACTGAATAATAGCTTTTTAACAACTCAGTTCAATTTTTTATTGAGTAGTTGATTTAACATTTTAAAAAATTTCAACCAAGAACATTAATTTACTACCAGAAAAGACAAATTTTCAACAGAATACATAAATCTTTGCAAAAATTTAATTATTAAGTAAATAGTTTAATTTTCTAAAAATGTGGTTGTATTTTTAACATAAAAAGAGGAAGTTTCAAGAAAAAAGGTTGATTTTCAACAACAAAATTTTTCTTACATCATTGTTGAACTTGCTACAACGTTGATACATTTTTAATCATATTATTAAAGTTTTAACCAGAAGCATGAATTTTTAATTAATAAGAATGATTTTTATCAAGAAAGAAGAATTTTGTAACAAAATACATGAATATTCGACCAAGAAGATGAATTTTTAAGTCAAGAAGATCAATATTCAGCCGAGGAGTTGAATTTTAACTAGAAAATATAAATTCCCAACCAAAAACGGACGTAACATTTTCAATTAAAAAAAAAAATAATAATTTGCAAACAAAAAATCTGCAACAAAATACTTAAATTTTCAAGCAAAAAAGTTCATTTTTAACCAAGAAGATTAATTTTCTATTATAAAAGACGAATTTTCACCAGAATAGATGAATCTTTAACAACAACAGAGAAAAGAAATTGTCAACCAAATAGTTAATTTTTCTTCCAAAGTAGCTGATTTTTTAACCCAGAAATACGAATATTTGCAACCAAGAATATGAGTTTTTAACTTAAAAAGAACAAATTTCTTCCAAATGGTTGAATTTTTAACAACAAAAAAAAAAGAATTTTTTAAGTAATAGTTGAATTTCAACTGAAAAACGTGAATTTTTTTATGAAAATGGATCAGTTGAACTTTATGTTAAAAAAACATGCTGAGGCACTTGCGAGATCGATGCAAAGGGGTAGTATCTTTGAGTCGCTCCGCGTCCTTAAGACACGCGAGGATTTTTCCGGCTTGTGGCTGTAATTACGTCGTTACCTGTAGCCACCTATCTCACGGTCGTAAGGCGTGGCCATAGGTGTGGTGCACCGTGTTTCTACTGGAAACCAGTGTCATTTTCATGGTTGACAGATGCTCCCTGTAGAACAACGGTGGTTGTTTAACCTATTTTTTAATCATATATATCTTAACTTAGAAATTTGCATAAGAAAATTAAACCTCCAAATAATCTTTTTTAATCGGAAAAATCATAGACAACCTTATGAGAATTGACAAACATTGATGCTTTTCAAATTTATGTTATTGCTTTCCGCTGAAAATTAGTATTTTTATAAAGAGTTTTAATATAAAATCATAAAGTTTCGAAGAAGACATAAAGTCTCTAAATATCACCAGCATTCTCAATTTTCGACAATTTTAGGTTATATGAGAACATTTTAAATAGGAAATTCGTATTTTTAATAATAAATTTTTAGGTATCGAGAATGAAAAAAATGTTCAAAAATGTACATTTTCCGCTTTTGTAAGCATTTGTATCATAAATTGACATTCCTCAGCAAAAATGATTAGATTTTAAAAAAGATTCGTAATTTTTTAATACAACAATTTTAGGTTACCTTTGCGTTTTTCATTAATAATTCGTATTTTAAAACAAAAACTATTACATTTCGAACAAGATTTTTAATTGTTGAACAGTTTCAGGTTATTTTAACATTCTTTACAGGGGATCGGATATGTGAAACAAAACTCATTAGATTTTGCAGAAGATTTACAATTTGTGAACAACTTTAGATTATGTTGGCGTATTTCTCCTGAAAGTTGTATTTTAAAATAAAAAATCAATAAACTCAAAATGAATGATCTGTCTGAATAATAAAATATAACAACTTCAACTATTTCGGATTTGCTAGTCGTTTTCGTTGGGAATTAATATTTTTATTGAAAAACATCAGATATAAATGAAGATTCATAATTTTTATGCAATTTTAGTTTATGTTCGCGTCTTGCACCGGAAATCAGTTATTAAAAAAAAAAATCGTAACATTTCAAAGATGATTTTTAATTTAGACTAAATTTGTGTTATTTTAGTTTTTTTCGTCAAAAATGAGTATTTTTTTTATCATAACATTTATCAGATGGTCATTATTTTTCATATAATCATTCATAGTTAATTTATTCACAATTATTGTACAAGTTTTAGTTTTGTTGGCGTTTTATACCAGAAAAAATACTTTCAATGAAAAATCACCAGATTTAAAAGAAGATACCACAAGGGTCTAATGTACATTATTGAGATTTTACACGACAAACAAAAAACGTTCTAAAACATTAAATTTTCTATTTTAAAATAAAATGAGAAAGCGGTTTTAAGATAAATCATTGTTTAATAGAGATGTTGAATGAAATGAGATAAAAAGATATTTTGATTCTTTAGTAGCTCATTAACATATTTCAAGAAAAAAGAATTTTTTAATAAATAAGAAACATGTTTTTTTTGTTAATAAAGTTTTAATATCGTGCACGCTCCCGGAATTTTTCGCCAAACGCATATATTGGTCACATCTCTGTGACATTATCCTTCGCGGGAAAATTCAAACTACCTTAATTATGCTAATTTAAAAAAAAATGAAAATGGCTTATAAACACGCATTTCAATAGATAAATGCCTCTAAACGGATTTCATGTATTATTATCAAATAATGAATAATAATAATTACGAATATTAGAATTGAAATAGTCTCTCTCGACTCTAGTAATTCTATTTACGCGTATTACGAGCATAAATTAGCACTCTCCATTTCAATGGTAGTCAAAACACAAAACACTTTCAGCTAATAATCTACATTCTTGAGGCAATTTACTGATTTCCAAATCCATTCTTTGTTTATATCTTCGATCCCGCTTGATTTGACTTTTATTTTCGATTTCTAGTTTTTAGGTCGCGAAACCTGATTGGTCAAAACTTTGAAAAGTAACATTGCGGCTAAAGTGGTCTGATAAGTGCTCAGTTGAATATCTTACTGACGTCACATCTTTTTAAACGTGATCAAATAGACGTAAATTAGAAATGTTTTTTTTTCAAAGCATCAGAAACTTGAAAAAAATGTTCTTTTCTCCGTAACTTTATTCACTGCTTTAAGTTTCTAAAAATATGTTTATCTCATTTCATGCAACATCCTAATTGAACCTTGCAAGGTTTGATTGAAAAGTGTTATTAGCTATTGAGTTGCTAAATTGACACAAAGAAAAGTTTAGGTGAAAAATATTATTAAGTTTTAAGAAAACGGCTAGGGAACTTTTTTCAATCAAGGAGCATTATTTTTTAACAAAAATCATTATAATGCAAACAAGATTCACAATTATTTTGTATGAATAATTTCTACAATTAATCGCTTGATTTAAACCAAAATCATTAGATTTCGAAAAAGTTTTACAGTTCTGAACAACTTGCTGTTACTTTACTGTCTTCCGTGGAAAATTATTGGTGTTTTGATTAAAAAAATTTTTTGAAAAATTAAAAAATTATTAGATTTTGAAAAATATTTTTAATTTTTCGATAGCTTTAAGTTATGTTGATGCGTTTCACCTGAAACTTGTATTATCAAAGAAAGAATCATCATATTTAAATTTCATGATTTTGTTGTAAATTATTAAAATTCACAAGCTCAGAAAATTTTGTATTGTGATTGTGTTAATGTTGTGTTGTGTTCGTGTTCTTCATCAGAAATGGATATTTATAATTTAAAAAAATTCTATTTTAAAGATGATTCACCTGTTTTTAACAATTTAAGGAGAGATTTTTGCGTTTTTAACCGCGGAAATGGGTTTATATTTCAAAGAAGTTTTACAAACTTTGAACAATTTTGGGTTATATTAAAATATTTCACTGAAGATTAATTGTTTTAAATAAAAAAGTACTATAGATTTCAAAGGAGATTTACAATCTTAAACAATGTTTTGTTGTGCTATGTTAAGTTAGTGTTTTTGGCTGAAATGTCTCTTGTTAAACAAAAATAATTATATTTTTAAGAACATTTACAATACGTGAACAGTAAGAGGCTATGTTAGTATATTTGTCGGAAATTTGCATTTTCATACAGAAATTCAATGGTTTGATTATCCACACATTGCACAAAATTATTATTATTTTCAATTCTAAAGTTGGGATATCAATTTTCTTCAATTATGAAAAATATTTAATTTTTTTAGATAATATGTAAATGTGATCAAAAACTGTCTGACATAAAGAAATAATTGATCGCTACGCGGGTAATTATTTCTGTTGTGTTAGTTGTTGTGTTGGTTTGGTCCTTAGTGAATATTTAAAAAATATTTAAATTAAAGAGTTAAATGATGTCGCACGCAGCAAATCACGTTTTGTTAATAAAAAAAAAGATGCGAATATAAAAGAATTCCATTCAAATTAAAAAAAAGGTATAATTCATATTGAATTTACTGAAATTTTGTCGCTGTAATTAGAGGAACTGCTATAAATCATATAAAACGTTCTCAAATCTCATTGTCCTGGTTGATTTAAAATAAAAATTTAAAAATTGCGTGAGACGAAAAAAGTCATACGCCCAGAGCGCGTTTTTCTCCAGTTCTTGTAAAATAATGTGTATAATTTTGTATCCGAAGGTCAAATGTCGTGATCAGTTTGATGGATCAAGCTAAGAGCAAACATCCTTCGATACATTGTACTTGTGCAGGACTTTATGAGCAATCAGCAGCTCTCTTGCCCGCAAATTGTTTGTTCCTCAAACCCATTTAGCTCCATTCCGTGAAATTCTACTCGAATAATCACATCTTCGGTGCCTACCAATTACGTTTTTCTCCGAGCACAGAAACGATAGTTGCCATACGGATGCGTTCCTTGTTTCAAGGAAAGTTTTGTTACCTTGTATAGAATGTACTCTGTACACTGCTTTTTGGCCCTTCTTCCTCCCTTTTTTAATACCTACTTCCAGTATCTATTTTTATCTTTCTTTTCACCCCATACTATTTCTTTTTCCTGTAATTTTTACAGCTGAAGGAAAATCAATTGAAGGAGTGACTGTAAAATCGCAACGCAAAGGATCGAAAACATTCATGGTCCAAGAAAGTCTTTAATCACGGCACTTTGCTTAACTAAAGGGTTATCGATTATTTTTATTCTTTTTAAATTATTTAACCTTATTTATTGTTAGTGTAGCTAAGTAAGTTCTAAAAATTATATGATTTGTGACAGATAATTTAATAATTGTTCACTTTGATGGAAAAAAATACGAATATAGTCAAACCATTTTTTTAACAACTGAAGTATTTCAATGTTTTGGTTTTCCGCGAATTTTTAATCACTTTATATAAACTTTTATAATATTATTCAAAAAAATATTTGCAACGTGCTCAAAAAAACACAACAATAATAAAAAAATATCATTATTTTTGTTTTTAAATACAATTTTAAAACATTTATGGTAAACAAAATCTTTAACGCTACCCTAATTTTTTCAATCGACGGGTGCGATTACTTTGATTCTCTTGAAATTAAAAAAATTTCTATCTTTCGTGCAACCAAGTAAGTTAAAAGAATTATATGCTGTATGACAAATAATTTGGTAATTATTTACTCTGACGGATAAAAATACAAATGTAATCAAACCATTTTTCTTAATAACTGACGTATTTCAACGTTTTAATTGTTCCATGGAATCATAATAACTATATCCACACTTCTATACATTTTTCACAAAAATATTTTTATGTTTCTCCAAAAACACAACAAACAAAAAAAAAATTTATAAATATAATCGAACAATTTTTTTCAATAACTGATGTATTTCAATATTTTGGTTTTTCTACGGATTTTTCATTACTTTATACAAACTTTGATAATTTCTTACAGAAATATTTGTATTTTTCTGAAAAAAATGCAATAATAATAAAAAAATGTTATAATTTTTTAAATAAAATTTTAGAACATTGATGTTTCAAAAAATATCTTTAACACTACTCTAATTTGTTCAACCATTGGGTAATCGATTTTTTTATTCTTTCAAAATTAACTAACTTCCAGTCTTTGGTGAAGCTAAGTAGGTTTTAAAAATTATATGATTCATAAAAAATAATTTAGTAACTCTTTACTTTGATGGCAAAAAGTACAAATATAATCAAACCATTTTTTCAAAACTGACATATTTTAATGTTTTGGTTTCTCTACGGATTTTTAATTACTTTATTCAAACTTTTATAATTTCTTACTGAAATATTTGTATTTTTCTAGAAAAAATACAATAATAATAGAAAAAAATGTTCTAATTTCCGTAATAAAATTTCAGGACATTGATGGTCTTAGAAAGTCTTTAACCTTACTATAATTTTTTGACCGATAGGTAATCGATTGTTTTGATTCTCTCAACATTAATGAGCTTCCTATCTTCAGTGTAGCCAAGTAAGTTTTAAAAATTATATAATATATGAATCATAATTCGGCAAGTGTTTACTTTGATGGCAAAATACAAAAATATAATCGAACAATTTTTTTAAAATAAGTGACGTATTTTAACGTTTTGTTTCTTTGCACGGAATCATAATCACTTCACAATTTATGAGTTTTTTAAAATTCCAACTTCAGAACGTTGATGGTCCAAGAAAGTCTCTAAAATTGATCTAATATTTTAAACCAATGTGTTATTTATATTTTACTTATATCACAATTAACTAACTTTCTATCATTAGTTTAGCTAAGTATGTTTTAAAAATTATAGATTCTACAGCAAAAAATTGAGTAATTGTTTACTTTAATGACAAAAATACAAATATAATCAAAATTTTTTTTATAACTGATGTATTTTAACGTTTTGGGTTTTTCACAGAATTAAAATCACTTTGCATAAAATTTTATAAATGTTTACAAAAATATTTTAATTTTTTTTAAAAACACAACAATAATCAAATTTTTTAAAAAAATTTTGTTTTTAAATTAAATTTCAGAATATTGACCGTCCAAGAAAGTTTTTAACACTACTCTGTTTTTCAACTCAGGAATAATCAATTAGTTTTGTTATCACAAAATCAAGTAAATTATATTTTTAGCGCAGCCGAGTAAGTTTTAAAAATTATATGATCTATGTTCAATAATTTGTTGATTGTTTACCTTGACGGCGATAAATACAAATATAATCAAAGATTGTTTAAATAACTAACGCATTTTGAAATTTTAGTATTTCCACGGAATTTTGAACAACTTTATAGACGCTTTTATACATTTTTTACAAAATTATTTGTACTTTTCTGAAAAAAAACAACAATCATAATTTTTTTTCTAATTAATTTAAGAACCTTGAATATGTGATTTGCGAATATTTTCGGGGTCATCTTTGTAATCAGCATACGTATACGTGGTTTTAACAGAACAAGAATAGAATAAGTAATGAACACGATTTTTACAGATTTTTAATATTCTAGATTTCTTTGAGTATTTAGGGGCAAATGTAAAACTTTTAGGTCTTCTCCGAATGATATTTTACTTTTGGATTCGGCAGAAAATTTTCCAAAAAGTTTTGAACCATATTTATTCACACTTTAATTACTTTTTTACAGAAATATTTGTATTTTTCTAACAAAAAAATAATAAAACAATCAAAATTTTTTAAATTATTCTTTCAGTAAAGCTTTAGAGCAAAATAATATAAGAAAAATGCGTTATATTAAAAGTATAAATGTAAATAATTCAAAGGTTTTATTCATGTCAAATATTAATATATTTAAGTTATTTCAATAACTTTCACTAATTGTTGATGACTTTTAATATTTGACAGTTAAATAATTTAAAATATTAGAAGACCAATAATAGAAGATCGTTATAAGTAATATTGAAAATGATAAATGTATCATATTTAAAAAAATGTTAATCGACTTAAGATTTGATTAATATTGTATATGAATAGAATTGAATTTTTCAAATGAATTTCACTAATGGTTAATTAATTTTAATGTCTTACAGTTGATTCATTAGAAATATCAGAAAAGTGAAAATTTAAAATTTGCTATAATCAACATTAAAATTATAATATATGTTACATAAATGTTGTTTTATAAATGAATCATAAAAGCTTATACATTTTTTTAATTTTTATTTTTTGAGCGGGAAAAGAAAAGGAGGAAGTTCTGCCCTTTTTCATCTTGAAAAGTTAATAATAATGGCTTCTTTCCTCAATTTGATAATAAATTATTTTTTCTGTTTGAATTGACCTTGAAGATGTCATTTGCAAATATTTTTGAGGTTACATTCGTAATCAGCATCTAAAAATACGTTAGTATACGTGGATTTAACATAACGTGAATAAAATTAGTTATAAACGTAATTCATACGTGTTAAAAATTCAAATTGCTTTAGTAGAAAATTCAACCATTGAATTGAAAATTACCTGTTTTGTTTAAAAATTTGACTAGATGGTTAGAAGTTTAATTACTTTGTTTAAAATTTAGTTTTTGGTTAAAGATGCATAATTTTATTTGAAAATCTAAATATGTGGTAAAAAGTTCATATACTTGGTTAAAAATTTAACAATTTTGTTATAAATTAATCGTTTCTGGTTTAGAATTCACGCAAATCTAGTTTAGGCGGAGTAATTCACCATAATTTTATGAAATCCAAAGTAATGCTGTATATAGAGGTAATCCAAGATAATCCTATATAATTCGGAGTAATCGACTGAATGAGAATTTTATTTCTGTATTATCGTTAAAGTGAAGCATATTTTAACGAAGCGATAAAAACAGTTGAAAATCATATTTCTACATGAGGCAACGATCACGTAGTTTATATCGCAGAAATAAGAATAAATCCATCCTAGCATTCATGTTTTAGTCCTCAGCATTATCTTGCGACGGGCATTAACCATTTATAGCTTCGATCGTATCCGAGCCATGGAAATCCAATAAATTTAAACTAATCGATTATCATGGCCAGGATCACAATAAATCATTTGTTGCGCCCTAGATCGGATCATATATGCGTCAACAAATAGAAATCTATTCTCCAAATAAAGTCATCTGCCAACAAATTTTCAAATTCGTTAAACTTTGCATAAAAAAAAGGTTTAATACAAATAAAATTTGTTTAAGATGCACAATAGCGTGTTTGAATTAAATGAGTTTTGTTTAAGTCAAAAAAATATTTTTTTAAATTCATGAAATATTTATTTGATCCTAATATTAAAAAAAAAATTGTTTGACATGTGTAAATGTTTTTCTAAATGTGCAGAAAATACCATCAGAAAAAAGATTTATTGTTTCAGAGAATTTTTTTTTATTCAACAAAAATATTCATTAAATCTTATTCAAAGAAATGTTACTTTCTTACAGAGATATTTCTTTTGATCCGAAAAAATTATTTTGTTTAAAGAAATGATTTGTTGATCTGATGAAAATTTTCCTTCAATTTAAAATAATTTTGAAATTTGATACTAATCGCTTTCATAGATTAGGATTTGAAGGTGAGAATTGGTTCAAAATTGTGTGTTTTTTTATCTAACGTTCTTGTAGGCATTAACATAAAATCATGCCTAAAGTTATTTCATAGTGTCTGGTCAATCAGCTGTCAAATTTCATTAAAATTAGTTCAGAATTCCGCTGAAAATCAATTTTGAAAGTTTATTCGCATAGTTCAATTTTGAAGATTTACAATTAAAAAGTCTTTAATTTGGATTATTTGAAATTTAAAATTCTTTCATTTTTAGGATTTACAATTCAAGATTTAATTATTTGGAATGTTTAGAGATTAAAATTATGCAATTTTGAATGTTATTTTGTTTTTAGAATAAGTGGTTTAATTTTAAAGAATTAAAGTGAAAAATTATTTAATTTTTAAGCATTGTAATCAAACATTCTTCAATTATAAAGATTAGCAATTTTAAATTCTCCCATTATAAAGATTTTTAATTGAAGATTTTTTAGTTTGAAATGTTGATAGTTCAAAATTATATTATTTTGAAAGCTTTTTTGTTAGAATAAGTAGTCTCATTTTGAAGAATTGAAATGACATTTTTACAAGTTTTTAAAATTTGAAATTAAAGACTTTTAAATTTCAAAGATGTAAGGTAAGTGTGCCAGTTGTCGGAAACTTAAGGCGAATTTCAGATTTCAAACGCTTGAAAAACTATAGTTAACATAATTAAAACTTAAGAAATGGGTTTTCATTGAATTTTGTTTGCAAAATATCCTAATAGAATGAATATTATAAGAAGTTTAAAGTTATAAATACAAGAATGCATGGGTTATCGGCAAGTCAAAAACTTGGCTACTTAAGTTATCGGCACTTCGATGAGTGAGTGATCGGCAATAGCGTTTAAGAATTATTTAAATTTATTTCTTTTATTAATTTCAGGAATGATTGCTGGATTTTAGTGAACAATAATTCATGTTCATAAAAAGTATGACAAAAGCCTAGACGTATTGATTTTGAACACTGCATTTAGTAAATTTTGTTTGATGCCGATGACTGCAGCACCTTATAGAATCTATAGAATGC
>JAUELO010000326.1:3586257-3600041 GCA_032357855.1 Amphibolips quercusostensackenii
TCTCTCTCTCTCTCTCTCTCTATATCTATATATATATATATATATATATATATCATAACTCCTTTCTGTTAATATTACAAAATATGCCTTCCATTTTCTTCCAATATTAGGAAGTGTTTCTCCCACTTTCTTATTCATTCGTCCTTCTTAAGAGTCTATAGTGGGTATTACAAGAAGTTTGTGATGCAGTTAGGGATCAAAAAAGTATGCCAGTGAGTACTGCGGAATTTAGGACGACGAACTATATATCTATAAAAGGTAGAGTGAAGCCTTTTTTCTAATTGCAAGCAATCGTTCTTTAGGTAGGTATTTAGTCACAGAAAGGGGTTGGTGGGAGGGGCATAGGAAAGAAGGAAGAGAGTAGCAAGAGGATGGGAAAAGGAAATAAGGGCTAAGGAGATAAACAAAAAGCACAGGAAGGTAAGCAAGTTACAAGGGGTAAATAAGGAGTGAATGTTAGAGAGTAGAGATAAAAAATGATTAGTGAGAAGTAAGCAATATAAACGAGGGAATAACAAGGCTAGATAAGAGAGAGGCTGTGGGAGATAGAAGGATATGACGAAGTGAAAGGAATGTTAAAGCGGTAAGAAGTGGGTGAGGAACAGAAGATAAAGTTACGGTGAAAGGTAAGGAAACTAAGATGGGAAAGGTGAGAGAGGAGGTAAGAATAAAGTGGTACGCGAATAGAAGAGGCGGTAGGAAAGTAAATGAGTGGGGAAAAACAGCGAAAGGGACATTGCAGAAGTAGGGGGTTGGTTAGAAGTAGAGTCAAGCATTAAGTGAGGCTAAATGAGTGGAAGGCAGTGGGAGATAAAAGAAGACGTAGTATAAGTGTTTGTCAGGAGAGGGATCGGGAAGGGGAGGATGCAAAAGGGGGAATTAGTCTTAAGGGGGAGGGAAAGAGATGGTCGATGGGTAGAGGTGGGTAAGGATCAGATATAAAGAAAGAGTAGGTAGTGGAAGAAGATTGTGAAAGATAGAGGTAGGGTAGAGACGCTAAGTAAGGGGGAGGAGGTGGTAGATATTATGAGAAGTAAGAGGATGCTTTCAGGGGAAGTGTTTGTTATAGACCATCATATTTGATTCGTTTGGCAATAAATGATTTTATTAGATTTTAAAACAATTCTACGAGGCGCATGCCTAGTAGTTGGACGCATTTTTTAATATGTGATTTCAGCATAAAATGAATTTCTTTTCAAATCACGAGGACTCTAAATAATGTAATATTCCATTGAATTTTTCAACTAAAAAGTCAGTCACACATTATTCCAGCTTTCCAATTGTGAAACATAAAAGCAAATGGAAAATATCCACTCTACTTGAGTAAAAATAAATGAAAACGTCGGTAGTTTAATAAAACAAAGTTTCCATACGAACAGACCCGGCCTATTTCTCGAGTCGGAAGATTCTGAGAAGTGGAAAAACCGGAAATGAAAAACTGTTCGGAATTCCTGTCGGATCCTATTCGCGGCCTCGGAATAAGTATTTATATAGTGCTGGCGAGTCATGGAGGTAACTGGTGTACAAATACACACGCAGAAGGTTACCACCATCAGAAGTAGGCGTCGCGGTGTCTCCGACGATTGGGAATTGGCCTCTCCAACTCACTTCGCCCTCTCTTGCGTCCTCAGCTCCCCTCCTTATCCTCTGCCACCTTCACTCCCACTAGATTCAATCACACCGCGATACGGCAAAGACCTCCTATTTTAGTCTCCCCCCTTCCCTGACGATTTAATCTCATAATGTCCTGAGTAGTCACTAAAGTTGTAAAATTTTCAATAAATTTAAGAATGCCTTTTTTAAATTCTTGTTGTATTTATCAAATTAAAAAATAGCTTCATTTCCATTCTATTCTAAAATTAAAAACCTAATTCACTGTCGTTTTACCTGTCTTTCTTCGATCTAAATTCAAGACACTTGTTGCCTGACTTCTGGGAGACATAATGTACATAATCTAATCCATAATAAAATTATTATCTACATAATTTGAATAATACAATTTTGGAACTAATAAAAAGGAAATCAAAGAAAATCAATCAGTGTATTTGACAGTGATATATTTATATGTCCTACTGTTTTTAATTTTATATTTTATTTACAAAATATACGTGAGGATATAATTTATTATAAAATATATACCCTTTTCATGATATTTACTTTTTCCCTTTTTTTCTTTCTGATTACAATTTTATAATCATAACAGTAAAACTAGAAAATACGCTGATTGATTTTCTCTGATTTCCTTTTTATAATTTCCAAAATTGCGTTTCTGAATTTATTTAGGTGATAATTTGGTTAGAGAATTACATTATTTAATATAATAAATTTATTAATGACCATTTTGGACCATTCTTGCTCATTTTTGTTTTCTATTTTTAAATTGCTGCCGTATTCGACTTTCTGCTTTGAAAATATTATTTCTCTTACACCTTCCATCAAGTTTTTAAAAAAAATTATATTATTTAGAAAAAGTATTATTTATTAGCAAGAAAAGTCTGCAAGTATACATCAGACCTCGGACTCACGTCACTATTGCCACTTTTTAAAATATTAATATTTTAAATGACAATAATGCTGCTATTTTTTTTAATTGCTGGCTTTTGGATCGATTTTTTACTTTGCCTTTAAACATATTTTTAAAATTCTTTGCTGATTTTTAAAAAGAACATGTTTGTCATATCGAAAATCGAAATTTTGAAAGATTTCGATATTTTCAAGATTTCAAAAGGTTTAAAGGGATTTCGAAGGATTTCAACTAGTTTAAGGAATTCAAGAAGTATAATCTAATTTCAAAAGATTTCGAAGTTTTTAAAATTTTTTAAGAAATGAAAAAAATATTACGACTTTTAAAATAATTTATGGGACTTCAAAGTATTGTAAGGACTTTGTAGTCACTTTACTAGACTTACGCGTAATTGTAGAATCTCCAAGTACTTTAAAGATTTATTGTAAAACATTGCCATGGATTTAAAGAAGTAAGAAAATTTTCAGGGTATTTCACAATATTTTGAAAATTAAAAAAAATTTTAAGATATTTTAGGGTTTTTCCAAAAATTTCTAGAGAATTTTAGGGAGGTAATGAATTAGAACGAAATTTTTTGGTACAACTTGGGTTTTCATAGGATTTCATGGTGTCTCAGAGGATTTCGAAGGTTAAAATGTTTTTAAAAAAATTTCAAAAAATATTAAAGGTTTTCAGATGTACAGAATTTTCAAATATTTCAATGGATTTTACAATATATAAGGATTTTAAATATTTCAAAGGATTTCAACGAATATAGTGCATTTTAAAAGATTATGAGGAATTTCATGAGATTTTAAAGAATTTTTTAAGTTTATATAATTCCAAATAGTTTCATAAGACTTTAGAATCTTTAAAACATTTCGAAAATTTTAAGGAATTTTCGCGATTTTTTTTCAAAATTTTGAGGACTTCCAAAACATTTTACAATATTTAAAGGCTTCATAGGATTTGAAACAAAAAAAAATTAATAGAAGTTCATAAGATTGAAAGCAATTTCTATAGATTTCAAGGAATTAAAAATAATAGAGAATTTTTGAGATATTTTGAAGGATTTAATAGAAATCAAAGACTTTTAATAGACTTTAATAGATTTGAGTGGATTTTCAAGATTGCAAGGGATTTCAAAAATGTAAAGGTATTTTAAAATATTTTAAAGATTTCGAGGTTCTTTCTAAATTTTGTAAGACTTTGAGGTATTTTAGTGGATTTCAAAGATTTTATAATTTTTTAAGGAAGTTTTAAAGAAAATTACAGATTTGAAGATGTTTTATGGGATATTACTGGATTTTCGTTACTAGCAATTTCATAAGAATTAGGAAATATTATAAATTGCAAGACATTCGAAAGTATTTCGAAGAGTGTAAGCTATTTTAAAAGATTAGAATAAATTTAACAATATCGCAAAATTGTTAAAGGTTTTTAAAGAATTTTGCAGGATTTAAAAAAATTTTTAAGGATACTAAAACAGTATCCAGGATATCAATAATATTTAAAATATTTTAAGGAATTGCAACGGATATTAAAGCAAACTTTAGAAAATAAATTAAACTACATAAATAGAGTTTAAAGGGTTTTCTAAGGATTTAAACGTATTTTAAAGCTTTTTGGGTATTTTAAGCGATTTAATAGGATTTTACTTTATTTTATTAGAGATGTATAATGTAGACCAGATTTTAAAAATAGTTTCCCCTAAACTAATTATTGAAAAAATGGCACGACACTATTTTACCACAATTTTACTAACTTTATGCTACTATTAACAATATTCTAAATTGTACAAATGAATCCGAGGTCTGAAACATTGAATTTGACAGAATAAAATGTTCTCACTCCAATCGTCGTAAAATGTATGTACAAATTTGAAATTGTCTCGATTAAGGTTTGAGATCATTGCTTTTGATGAGATAACTCTAGGATCATAAAGGTGGTCCCGTAAATTTTTTTATTCTCGATATTAGATCATTTTGATTTTAATTGGAAGATACAAATTCACTGCATCACTTTGGATATCTCAGGATCACAGGAAAAACTAGGGGTTTACTAAAAAGTTGCGGCTTAAATCGAAGTTATTATCTTTTAGAACTAAAGGTCCTATAGAAACCTATGGAGACCCATAAGGGTTCCTTTGGAGACACTTGGATATAACAACATAAAGGTGTATCCACAAACCAACCGATGCGATGACTTGAGATGAAAAGTTTCTTGCATATGAATACGTATTTATCTTTACAGGTTGGCTACATAACCTGCAAATGATATTTATTAAGTCATTATAAATATTCTAATTGCGATAATATCTTGTACTTTAATTCCCTTTATTAAATTATGTCCCTTAGAGTTCTATGACACGTGTGCTTTAATGTAAAAGTTGAACTATTAACTAAAGAAAATATCAAAGCAGGCAAAGACAAAGATAGGTTCATAATAGGTTCTTCAAAAAAAGTTCTGATTGAAATTGGCTTCCTCAGAGCACAGAAAAAACTTGAGTTCTCTAATGTTGCGGCTCAAGTAAAAGTTCGTATTCTTTAGTACTAAGACTCCAATATAACTCGTCTTGTGGTTTCCTCTTTAGGTTGTTGATATCAGATTAATGGCGACATAAGAAAAATATTAACAGGAGGTAAAAATTTTAAATATAACCTTGAAAACTGTCATATTTCATGTCCATTATCTTCCTTTCAAGGATGACTGATCTCTATCATTTTAGTTTCTTTATTAAATTTTTCCCAGTGCAATATCATTAAATTTTTATGATATCGTGAAAGGTGCATCATTGACTTTTAAAATTTTCGATGTCAAAGCACAAAATAAGTTCTGTACCATAAGCCTCTATTAGAACTTATATTTTTGGTTCCTTTGGAACAATCAATCATTTGAGGTTCCTTTTCATCAAAAGAGTTTCATTTTGGTTGTAGCTCTCTTGAAACCCAAAATCATTTCTAATAGGAACCCCATTGTTTATGAGGTTCAACTAGAGTTTTCTTTGGAATAAATTCATCATTTTGGCTTCAACCAGTGAGGGGCAAAGTATTGATTTGTCCCCCTCTAAAAACAAATAAATAAATTTATCAGATTGATTGAATTTTTTCAAAAATCTAACTAAACTCTCTGTGAAATAATTTAAGTATTTGTGAAATCTTTTTAATCTGTCCGAAATCTTTGCAATATATTTGAAATTTTTGTAAACTTTTTGAAATCTTTGGAAAATAATTGTTATCTTTCTAAAACATTTAGTTATATTTATGAAATTATTGAAATCTTTGAGAAGGCATTGAGATCTTTGTGCAATTTCTGAAATCTATCTATTATTTTTGCGAAATATTTGAAATATTTGTGAAATCATTGAAATCTTTGGAAAACCGTTTAAATCTTTGTAAAATCTTTCTGATATCTTTAAAAATCTTTGCAAAATATTTCTAATTTTTTTTGAAATATCTGATAATATTTGTGAAATCATTGAAATCTTTGGGAAATCGTTGAAATCTTTGTGCACTCTTTGAAATCTATTAGAAATCTTTGTGAAATAATTGAAGTATTCGTGCAATCTTTAAAATCTATTAGAATCTTTGCATAAATTAATGAAATTTTGGAAATCATTAGGAAATTGTTCAAACCTTTGTAAAATCTTTGTAAAACATTAAAAATATTTTTAAAATATTTGGTGATATTTGAGAAATTTGTGAAATCTTCAAAAGATCATTAAAGTCTTTGTAATATCTTTAAAATCTTTATAAAATCTTACGGAAATCATTAAAATCTTCGTGCAATCTTTGAAATCTATCTAAAATCTTCGCAAACCATTTGAAATCTTTGTGGAATCTTTGAAATCTCTAGGAAATCATGAAAATCTTTATGAAATCTTTGCGAAATATTTGAAATATTTGATAATATTTGGAAAATCATTCAAATCTTTGTGAAATTCTTGGAAAATCATTGGATTTTTGTACATTCTTCAAAATCTATTTGCAATTTTTATGAAATAATTTAAATCTTTAAAATCCTTAGAAAATCATTAAAATCGTTTTGAAATCTTTCTTATGTCTTCGAAATTCTTTTCAAAATATTTTTCAAACCTTTGAAATCTTTAGGAAATCATTTAAATTTTTGTGAAATCTTTCTGATATCTTTAGAAATCTTGGCAAAATATTTGAAATCCTAGTGAAATCTTTGAATTCTTTGGGAAATCTTTAGAAATCTGTGCGACATATTTGAAACATTTTTGAAATATCTAATAATGTTTGCGAAATTATTGAAACATTGGTGAAATCCTTGGGAAATCATCAAAATTTTTGTGTGTTCTTTGAAATCTTCCTGAAAATTTGTTTAAATATTTTAAATATTTGTGAAATTTTTTAAACCTTTGAAAAATCATAAGATTTTTATAAAATTTTTCTGAAATCCTTAGAAATCTGTGCAAAATATTTATAATATTTTTAAATATTTAATAATATTTGTGAAATTCTTAAAATCTTCGTGATATTTTTGCGAAATATTTTTAATATTTTAAAAATATTTGATAATATTTGAGAAATAATTGAAATCTTTTTAAAATCTTTAGGGCATCATTAAAGACATTGTGAAATATTTGTAAACTATCCGATATCTTTGTGAAATAATTGAAGTATTTGTGAAATATTTTTAATCTATCCGAAATCTTTGCAAAATATTTAAAATCTTAAGATTCCTTAGAAAATCATTAAATCCTTTTTGCAATCATTCTGATATGTTTTAAAATTTTTTCAAAATATGAAATATTTCGTAATATTTGTGAATTTATTGAAGCCTTTGTGAAATCTTTTTAATCTATTCGAAGTCTTTGTGAAATCTTAAATATCTTTATAAAATTTTTAGCAAATTATTCATATTTTGGAGCAATCTTTAAAATCTATCTGAAATCTTTCAGAAATATTGGAAATCTTTGTAAAATCTTTGGAATCTTTGGGAAATCATCAAAATCTTTGTAATATCTTTATAAAATCTTTAGAAATCTCTGCAAAATATTAAAAATATTTCTAAAATATCTGATAATATTTGTTCAAGTATTGGAATCTTTGGCAAATCATTGAAATCTTTGTGCACTCTTTAAAATCTATCGAAAATCGTTGTGAAATAATTAAAGTATTTGTGAAATCTTTCAAATCTATCTGAAATCTTTGTGAAAATTTGTGCAGTTTTTTTAATCTTTGGGAAATCGTTCAAACCTTTGTGTAATCTTTGAAGATCTTTGCAAAATATCTGAAATATTTAGTAATATTTGTGAAATTATTGAAATGTTAGGGAAATCATTAAAATCTTTGTGCACTCTTTGAAATCTTTTGGAAATCTTTTGGAAATCTTTTGGAAATCTTTGTTAAATAATTGAAGTATTCGTGAAATCTTTAAAATATTTTCGAAAGCTTTGTCAAAATTTGTGAAATTTTTAAATTCATTGAAAAATTGTTGAAATCTTTGTGAAATATTAAAAATATTTTAAACATATTTTTTAATATTTAAGAAATTTGTGAAATCTTTGAAGAATCAAGTCTTTGTAAAATCTTATAAATCCATCCTAAATCTTTGCGAAATACTCAAAATCTCTGTGAAATCTTTTGGAAATTGGTCAAATCTTTGTGCAATATTAGAAATATATCGCAAATCTTTGTAAAATCTGTTAAATCTATTAGAAATCTCTGCGAAACCTTCAAAATTTTTGCGAAATCCTTGGGAAATTATTCAAATCTTTGTGCAATCTTTGAAATCTACTAAAATCTTTTAAAACATTTTTTTATCTTTGTGAAATCTTTGCGAAATATTTAGAATATTTTTAAAATATTTTTGAAATATTTAGTAATATTTATGAAATTTTTGGAAAATCATAGAAATCTTTGTGAAATCTTTAGCAATATAAATTTTATACCTGTATTTATTATTTATTATTGATTATTATTTACTATTTATTGTTTATTCATTATTTATAATTATTGTAACATTTTAACCTATTATAATAATATTATACTATGTACAAATTGTGCCATTTAATATCATAAGTCTAGGTCCCTGCCCCCACCTAGAAAAAAAAGTCTTCACCGCTTCTGCTCCTTGAAAACCAAAAATTAGCTTTGATAGATCCAATTGAATAAACAGTACTACAAACAAATAAGTTCGAGATTTTATTAAAGTGCAGTGTACTTTACTTTACTTTATAAGAGTATAGGATCAATTCTGATTTTCTGCTCGGCTACCGGGTTTCCCACACTCGGCTCGCACGACCTCACATTAACGTCAATCGTATAGCTGGCACCACGAAGAGATGCGAGACTGATGCGTGTCCGAGCTGGTAACCATGAAGTGTATTATGAGATCGATCTTCTCCCCTGGAAGCATTTTTTGTCTCTATTACTAATCAAGGATCCGCTAATACTGTATAGAGATACGTTTATTCGAAAAAACAACCACAAAGAGTATGTTAGTTCAGAATTATTAGGAAGAGAGAGGGGCGAGAAGGGGCTAGTGTCAATTAATTCCCTTTCCTGTCCGTCGTACTTTTTTTCCAAGAACGGGAAATTAGGGGATCTCATAAATCAGAAGTCGCAGCTCACAACTCCCACCTAAGAAATTAAAACTCACAGATTATAACTCACAGCTAACACCTTACAACTCACAACTCGAAACTTACAACTCAAAACTCGTAAATTACAGCTTATAACTCACAACTCGAAACTTACAACTCACAAATAACAACTCCCAACTCGTAAATTACAGCTTATAACTCACAACTCACAACTCATAACGTGCAGCTTGAACTTACAGCTTGCAGCTTGAACTTACAGCTTGCAGCTTAAACTTGCAGCCCGCAGCTTACAGCTCACAAGTCACAGCTCACAACTCAGGCAACTCAGAGAAGTGAGAGGAGCGGAACTATTACTGGTGAGGAGAAATAAGGGGACAGAAAAAGTAAGTGCAAATTTGGGGGGACGTGAGAAGAGGAGGAATAATATGAGGAAGAAGTTGGATTACTTACTTCAAAATTAATTTTTTATGGAAGATTGATAATTTTAGTAGATAATTCATCTCTCTCGTTGAAAATTAAATTAATTTTTTGAGGATTTTTTCTCGGATTGAAAAATAATTTTCCAAATAAAAAGTACAACTATTTGGTTGAAAATGAACTATTTGGTTGAAAATGAACTATTTGGTTGAAAATGAACTATTTTGTTAAATCTTTATACTTTCGGGTTGAAAATTCAACTATTTTGTATAAAAATTCATAATTTTGTCTTTAAAATTCAACAATTTCGTAGAAAATTCAACTGTTGTAAAGAAATTTTTTCAAAATCATTTTTTTAAATGAAAATTTGAATATTCCATTTTTATTTCAAAATTAATCTTTCTAGTCTGAAAATTTAACTATCTGGTTGAAAATTTATGCAAAATGTTGAAAATTTGCTTTGTTTTTCAGAAGACAGATTTTCATTGTTCAAATTTAATACTATTTGGTTACAAATTTCATTATTTTATGACTGTAACTAGTCGCCCCGTAAAACTGGGAAGTTTGAAAAGGAAAAATTCGGGGCGATTAGCTAAGCTTATGAAAAATATTGCACTAGTCATTCCAAATTTCGGGACGACGAGACACTTCGTTATATTATTGAAAATTCGTCTTTTTAACATAAAATTAATTCACCAGTGAAAAATTAAGCTATATGGCTTATATGTTTTCATTTTGTTAAGTAATCATCTTTTTTGGTAGAAAATTAATTTTTTGGTTACAAATGGAACTGTTTGATCGGAAATTAGTCTGATTTGATTAAGGATTCTAATATCTTAATGAAAATTCATCTTCTTTGGTTAAATTTAATTGTTTGTTACCTGAAACTCAAATATTCTTTTATTTAAATATCGACTAGTATATTTTTTGTTGAAATGCATATTTTTAGATAAAAAATTTAAGTTTTTGGTTAAAAGGTGAACTACTTTCTAAAAATTAATTTTTTTGATTAAAGATTTATAATTTTAATAGAAAATTCATTTCTTTAGCTGGAAATTGAACTAATATGTTGAGGATTTCTTTTTCGAGTTAAATAGAAATTTTTTAGACTGAAAATGAAACCGTTTGTTTGACAATTAAATACTTTGCTGAAACTTGATATTTTCGTTATGAAAATTAAACTATTTTGTGTAGAAAATTCATCATATTTTCTTGAAAATTTAACAAGTTGATAAAAAGTTTATCTGCTGTGTCAAAATCTCGTTTTGTTGTTTGAAAATTATTATGTTTTTTTATTTTAATTGAAATATTCCATTTTTTCCAAGTTAATCTTTTTAGTTTAAGATTCAACGATCTGGCTGAAAATATATGCAATATGTTGCAAATTCGTCTTTTTGGTAGAAAATCAATCTTCTGTGTTTTATGTATTTTGGTGAAAATTCTTACTTTTTTCTTCATTGACTGCAAAATATTTTTTGATTTAAGGATTCAACGATTTTGTAGGAAATGCGTTTTTTGGTTTAACTCTACTTTATTTGATTTCAAACCATTTTTTGTTGTTGCTAAAATAGCAGCTATTACACGTTTTGTTTAGAATTTATTTGTTATAAACACTCAACTACTTCGTTAAAAGTTAAAGCGGCACGTTGTTTAATAGATTTTGATGTTTTTTTTAATGGCCGTAAAGCTTCCAGGTATAACGAAATAGTGCAGAAATTTCATTTTGACTAACCAACAATTTTTTATTTAATACGAAAGCAAACAATATTTTTTTGTAACTTTTGCGATGTACCTTTTTTTAAGATCTTTAAATTGACTAAAGAAAAGCTGATGTCAGTGTAATAACTATCTAGCATTAATTTACAATACGTTAGAGTAAGAAAATTGTTCGTTATGTTAAAAAAAAATTGATTAACAAAAGCCATTTTCTCGTTATTCACAATAATAGTTGTTTGAATTTATAGTTTTTATATACAATATAAGAGAAACTATCCCCTCATTTAAGTTTTTAGGCATAGGTGCTGCTTGGAGATTATTTAAACAATTTTTATAAGCAAATACATTTTTCGTATATCACAATAAATAGGATCAATTTCTTTTGCAGTGTCAAACGAAAACGGCTTGTTGATGACTCCTTGCTGTTATTCTTTTCAAATAACCAGCAGCTGTCAATTATTATTTAAATAATTTTTATTATCTAATGCATATTTTGACCATTTTCTCAAAAATAGACTCCATTTTTAAAGCAAAATAACCTAAAAATGTAATGCTAATGACTCTTAGCTATGATAATTTGCCAATGGACAAGTACAGTCAATTATTTTAACAATTTTAATTGAAAAATGTAAATTGTGGCCACTTTTGCATAAATAGACTTAATTTTTGCGTAATTAACAAGAAATGTCTTGCCAATGACTCCTTGTTATATCTTTTTATTTAAAAGAAGTGTTGATTGTTTAATAATTATTATATTTAGACAAATATGACAAGAAGCTTACAGATGCGAAAATTGACAAAAAGGTACACTTGTTTATAAAAATTAGTTGAATAATTAGCTTTTCTTGTTTATTGGCAAAGTATCACAGCAAAGAGTCATTGGCAATACATTTTTAGTTTATTCCGCAAAAAAAAATTAGGTCTATTTGTGGAACATTATTGAAAATATGAATTTGTTCATGAAGATTGGTTAAGTAATTAACAGTTGTTGTTAACTTAAAAAAAATTACAGAAAAGTGTCATTGGCAGGACATTTTTGATTGATTCTCCCGAAAATTGAGCGTACTCATTGTTATTATTATTATACCATTAAGCCATTCCCCTTTCGGCGTAGGCGAGAATCACTAGGTGAAATCGAAAGAGTCGTATTTGGTTGGAGTATACTGTGAAGGTCACCAGCCTTCAGCAGTGTAGCTGTCGTCCTCTGAGTACGACACCAAAAGCATATATACATATTTGCATATATACACACACACACAAACACATATGTATATACATAAATGCATATATATATATATATATATATATGCATATACATACATGCTTTTAGTCCATAAATATGTTAAAATAGTAAAAATAATACAAAAACTGTGTATGTGTTGATATATATTGTTAAAATAGTTTTTATATAACATCAATTCCTAACTAACCACCATCAGTTAATAATTTTTTAATATATTGTATAAAATTATATTTTGTTTAACACATTAAAACAATTTTTTTCATCCTTTATCCTATTGGAAATTATAGCTATGTAGTTATTACACTGACTGAAGCTCATCTTTTGTCATTTTGAAATCTTTAGAAAAAATTACATCGAAAAAGTTAGATTCCATCAAGTTTTAGTTACAGCATCATTAATTACATCAAAATCCTTTAAAAATTGGCTTTTAGGCAGAATTTTGTCCACAACAAGTGCTTTTGGCCACACTGTGCGGCCCCCTATTGGAAAAAACTCTTTTGCTTGCGGTCATTATACGCAGAATTTTGGCACTTTTCCGTCTATCTTATTATAAAATGTATTACATTTTTTACCTGGGATGTGAGATCACCTTTAGAAGTAAGGCAAGCTTGTCACCTGCGATGGACTCGGTGTTCGAGTCATTGACTCTGCTTCCGGTTGAGCTCTTTCTTGCTCTCATTGTTAGAAGTCTAGTGGTATTCTCTCATCGATTAGTTTTCTTCTACCAATTCTCAATCTAGTTTATCTTCTGTCTCTTTTTCTGTCTCTCGCAGCCTTCCTGAGGCAGACCAGAATAAAACCGCTGTCCTCATCCTTACCCGACTACCTGTGTATCCATATTTCTAGAATCTAGACCCAAGGATGAATGGGTGTATTTTAAGGGCTGCTGAATTAGTTATACTTGAAACGCTGACTTAATGCGATTGGCCTGGCACCTGCCAGGTCATTTGTGGTTCTATATTCACTTTAAATAAGACATTAGTCTTTTATCGATAAGATGAAACCAAATTCTGTGAATGGAGCTTCCGGTTCAATTTTCCATTCTTATTTTTAAAAATACCATTTCACTTTTGCAATATTTATCTGCGTCTTTCTTCGAGAATGAAATATTTCTCATAATGTTACTAAATTTCACTAAATATTAAGTATTTATACGGGATAATCAGTTTGAACATGCCTTATTCAGAATGTTCACTAGCTATCTCACCTATAAGTTCAATAATCTACTATATAAAATTCAAATTTCTCCCCTTGAGGCTCGATAGCGGCCACACCGTTGCACTGATCGACTTGAAAATTTAATAAATAATGCAAAATAGCATTGACTGTATATA
>JAUELO010000326.1:3624216-3636767 GCA_032357855.1 Amphibolips quercusostensackenii
GGAGATGTAGGAATAGAAAGAAAGTAAAGAGATTAAGAGTTTGCAAGAAAGATATGCAAGGTTGACGTTAGGAGTAGACTGGAGGAGGCCAGGATATATGGTAGGAGAAGAAGCACAAACAGATAAATTAAGTACTAGAGCGGGAAAGAGAGCATAGAAATTTGAGACGAAGCTAAGGGAAGGAAAATGAGGGGAGTTGGCAAAAAAGTGTTTGATAGACGTGCGGTAAAGGAGACGGAGGGCAATGGAATTAACGAAATCGAAAGAAAAAAAGAGGGAGTTTTTTAATGATAGAGATATAGAAGACGCGACTGGAGTAGACTATAAAGAATTGGAAAAAAGGAATAGAGAGAGGCAATTAATAGAAAAATGGGGGATGATTAGAAATCTAAATATAATAAATGGTAAAAGATTATAAAAAAAGGAAATAGTACCAAAGTATTCAGAAAAGGCATGAGAAGAGAATTGATTGTCAAGAATAGAAAATTGAAATTAAGAAAACAAGGTGAGGCAAGGGATGTACCAGGAAAAGAGAGAGAATAGAAAGTGCAGAATTTGTGAATGGAAAGAGGAAACATGAGAGCACGTATGGGAAAGATGCATGATAGGAATAGAAGATAAAGGATGTTGGCAAGAGAATGTGGTAAAACTTCTAGGAGAGGATGGATTGGGGGAGAAGTGGATGAAGGATTTGGAGGGGGCTAGAAAAGCAAATGAGAAAAAATAAAGGAATGGATATGAAAAAAAATGTAAAAATAGAATTACAAATAAATTTCAAAGAAAGAGGAAACGAAAGTCGCTTAGAATAGAAGCGTAAAGATTTGTAAGTAATGATTATGTAATAGCATAAGTAGATTAAGATGCGGTTGCGTTTTCGCTCTCTCTCTCGCTTGCACTCTCTATTTCGATTGCTAGCTTACTCGTTTACGAACAAGTCCCAAATTGCGTTATTGAAAAATAAAAATAAGGATTTAGAGATAAGAATTTATGTAAATAGCTGTAAATATCTGTAAATAGGAAGGCTAAGCTTTTATAAATATGTATGCGGAAGTATAGTAAGGAATGGAGGGCATTTAAACCCTTAGGGGACACATTATGAATAAAGAAGAACTATTAAGTTGAAAATTAATTTTTTCATGAAAAAATTCAAATATTTAGTTAAAAATTTAACTACTTAATTGAAAGTTGAACTTCTTTATTAATTTATTTTCTTTTTTTTAAATTAAAATATTTGGTTTTCAACTAATCTATATTGTCAAAAGTTCGTGTTTTCTAGGAGAAAATTAATGTTATTGGTGGAAAATTCATGTTTTTTTTTTAATTCTTATTAAAATTTTTTTTTTGAAAATTTACCTGTTTTTTTAAAGCTTGATCTACTTTGTTGAAAATATTGAAAATTCATATTCTTTTTACTTAAAGATCAACTATTGCTGTTTTTTTTCGGTCAAAAATTATTTTTTCTGTAGGAAATTCAATAATTTCCTTTCAAAATTATTTCAATGTTTAAGGTACACCATTTTAGTTAAAAATTCATCTTTGTGGTTGAAAATTAGGCAATTTTGTTAAAGAAATAATTTAATTTAAAAGTTGATCACTTTTGTTTAAAAGAGTATTTGTTGAATTTTCGCTACCTTGTAGTTGAATTTTCAACTTTTTGTTGAAAAATTGTTCTTTTTTGGTTACAAATTTTTTTTGTTAGTCTTTTTCAGTAGAAAATTATTCTTTACACTTGATAATTTATGTTTTTGATTGAAGATTTAACTATATGATTAAAAGTTTGTATATTCATTTGAAAATTAAACATTGTGTTAAATCCAGAGTAATTGTACGCAAACTGGAGTAATATAAGATAATATGGAATGAATCCGCCTCCGCTGGATCGCATTTTTAGGAGTTGCTTTCCCCTCAAGCGTTTCATATTGAACATACTATGGTTCCTACAATAATTTTAGTTGAAAGAATTTATTCCCCTATGATTGATTTTTTTTATTTTTTTGTAAAAACACCCTATTTTCCAAGTTTTAAAAAAATTTTCGGCTCTAAAGTCTATGCACTGTCCTAATCTCTGAATCAATGAAAAACCCTCTTTTTTGATATTTATTTTTCTTTTCCGGTAGACCAGATGTGCTACAGTTCCTACAATAATTTTATTTAAAAGAATTTATTCCCCTATGAATGTTTCTCTATCATAGTAAAAAACACCCTAATTTCTCTGTTTTAAGAGTATGTTGAGCTCTGAAGTCTGTCCACTGTTGAGATCTCTGAATCAATGGAAAACCCTTTTCTCTTCTGATATTTCTTTTTCTTTTCTAGTGGACCAGAGATGCTAGGGTTCCTATAGTAATTTTATTTAAAAGAATGTATTCCGCTATGGTTATTTCCGTATTTTAGTAGAAAAATACCCTATTTGCTCTGTTTTGAGAGCACTTTGGTGTCTGAAGTCTATCCACTGTCTAGATCTCTGAATCAATGAAAATTTCTCTTCTCTTTTTATGTTGTTTTTTCATTTGCGGTGGACCGGAGATGCTACGGTTCCAACAATAATTTTATTTAAAAGAGTTTATTCCGATATGATTATTTCTCTATTTTAGTACAAAACAACCTATTTTCTCTGTTTTAAAAGCATTTTTGGCTTTGAAATCTGCCACTATTTAGATCTCTGAATCAGTGGAAAACCCTTTTTTCTTTTTATATTTCTTTTTCTTTACCGGTGGATCTTAGATGCTACGGTTCTTACAATAATTTTATGTAAAAGAATTTATTTCCCTGTGATTATTTTTCTATTCTAGTAAAAAAACACCCTATTTGATATGTTTTGAGTGCCTTTTGGGCTCTTAAGTATGTCCACTGTTCAGATCTCTGAATCAATGGAAAACCCTCTTCTCTTTTGATATTTCTTTTTCTTTTCCGGTGTACCGTAGATGCAACCAAGACATGCGAGCTCGTAGGGTCACTTAGGAAGCGGTAATCGTTTCCTGCAGACCAGACCTCAATGTCGAAGGTATAACTATTGTTCTACGAAGCAGTCGCATGTGCGCGACTCGGATAAGAAGACGCGGTTGGTAGGGTACTGTTATTGCTAGATGGTTTTTAGAGTACCGGTAATTGTTCGCGTCGGAGAAAGAATTGTCGATCCTGGGACTTCCGGCATAGGTACAGATTATTTACTTGTTTGTTTAACGGGTCGCGAAAAGTCAGCAGGGAAAAAAGTGCCAAGTACACACTACTCGTTTGTTTTAATTCTTTAAGAACACTTCCACAATCACTCAACACTCATCTTCACACCGATTTCTCCACTTAATTATACTCCAAGCTTAGATACATATTCAAACTTTGAAATCTTAAATTAGAGTGTGAATAAAGATTCTATTTTTACAGCTTTTAAGTATAGTTTGTATATACTTCAGAATAAAATATATTACTTTAATGTGAATTACTCCATCTAAATTAGAAGAAAAATGTTTAATTTTCAAGAACTTAGTTTAACTTTTAACCAAGTAGCTTAATCTTCAACCAAAATAGGAAATTTTCAAGGGAGAAAATTAATTTTTTACCGAAAAAGACGATATTTTAACACAATATGTAAATTTTAAATCAAATTGTTAAACCTTTAACTAGAAAAGATACGTTTAAATAAAAAAGTAAACGGTTAAATTTTCAGTTGAACGATTAAAATTTTAAACAAGTAGATAAATTTTTTATAAAAATAGTTAATTTTTTAATCAAAGAGATAAAAATATTACATTTTCTAAAAATTTACTTTTCTGGGTTAAAAATTCAACTAGTTAGTGTTAGTTAAAAGTTGAAACCTCTTTGTTGATAACTTTTATTTTTTTATTTTAGTTGAATATTCATAGGTTTAGTTCAAAAATTAATCTCCTCAATCGAAAATTTAACTTTTTTAGTTTCAAACTCTTTTTTATGGTAACACATTATTTTTAAAACTAAAAATCAAAGTGTTCTATTTATGGCTGAAAATTTATCTTTTTTAGTTGAAAATTCTACTATTTGCTTGGAACTTGAACTCCCTTATTAAAAATTCCTTTTTTTTGTTGACGCGTTAACTATTTTGTTGCAAATTATTTTTTTTCGGAATTTAAAATTAATTTTGTAAATGAAAATGTTACCATTCCATTTCTAGTTGCAAATTGAGCTCTAACAATTGACAATTCATAGCCTTGGCTGAAAATTTAACTACAGAGTTATTAAAATGATTGTCTTTTTATTGGTTAAAAATGATTTTTTTAATGAACATTTAAGTATTCAATTTTTGCTTGAAAATTTATTATTTTTGGTTGAAAATTTTGTCTTTTTGGTTGACTTAAAGTATTTTCTATTTAAAATTATAATATTTTTATTTAGCTTATGTATCAATTATTACATTTTTCTTTGAGCATTCACCTTTTTAGTTAAGAATTAAACGACTTACTTAGTTGAAAGTTGAACTCTGTTAAAAAAATTTTTTTTTTTTTAAAGATTCATACTTTTGGTTTAAAAATACATGTCATCGATTGAAAATTCAACTATTTTCTTGAAAATTCTATTTTTTTCTTTGGCATCATTTTTCAACTAAAAATTAAACTATTCCATTCTTGGTTTAAAATCTATCTTTTTTATCTGAAAATGTGCATAGTTTTATTAAAAATCTTACTACTTCGTTAAAAGTTACACTCCTTTGTTAAATTTTTGTTCTTTTGGTTGCAAATTCAACGATTTATTGAAACATCAGTCTTTTTTGAGTTTTAAATTTATTATTTTATTCAAAATTTTAATATTCCATTTCTTCTTGAAACGTTATAGTTTTTAGTTGATAATTAAATGATTATTTTAAAAACTAATTTCTTATGGTTTAAACTCGACTATTAGGATGAAAATTCATGTATTTTATTGAAAACTTGTATTTTTGGGTAGAAGTTGAAATCCTGTAAATAATTCTTTTTTTCTGTGTAGAAATTTTATTTCTTTGTTCACTCTTTTTGTTAGAGAATCATTTTTTCTGGTGAAAATTCCACTGTTTTCTTAAAAATTCGTCCTTTTTTGTTGATGATTCAACTATTTTGGTAGAAATGTTATCTTTTTTCGTTTCTTAGGTTCAGCACCATTCTTTTTCTTGGGTTTCCTTTGTTATTAATTAATTTTTGTTGTTGAAGATTCATCATTTTAATTAAAAATTATCTCGTTGGTTAAAAATTTGATTTTTTCAGTTAAAGATGAATTTTGTTTACCTGAAAATCTAACTATTCCATTTTTGGTTAAAAATTCTACGTTTTCTCAAATATTTTCTGTTGGTCCTAGGAAGTTGTAAATCTTTAAGAAGTCTGAGTCGTAACTGGTAAATCTGAAGAAACTCTTTTAGAAATTGAGGAATTAATTTGCAGAGTCACAGAGATTTATAGCCTAAAAATAAGAAACTTGAAATTTTCTTCCGCCCTTAAACTAGAAATTTCCTAAAACATTCTTTGTTTAAAAAATATTAAAGTGGATCATTTTGATCTGAAGTTGATAATCATAATCGTTTGCAGTGGTTTTTGATATCCGAGGGCTTACCATGTTGAAATATTAAATGAGAAATAAACCACGTGAATTTTATTATGTCTGACTCTACATGGTTTTATCTACTGGGAGAAATGATCGCCTCAATTTCAATTGAGGCTGAATCCAGGCTCCCTCTGTATTCGAAGAAAGTTTCTTTTTCCTCATACTCACAATTATCGCCTGGAAAGACTAACGTTCTTTTACGATTTGGTAATAAAATCTACGCAGTCCCGTTATTATCGTTTGTGATGCGTACGGTGAACCGGAACAAATGGGTGTATAGATTCGTAAAAGTCGCTTCCGCTATGATGATGATTTTCCTTAATAATATCTGGACCAATCACTGTAAATGCACGGATATCTGATTTTAATAACAAGCATTAATTAAAATCTCCATTTAAACAAATCAAAATTGTATTACCCTAAAACCCAAAGTCAATGACTCGTTAAGTTAGTTACATCTACTTCAAAGTTCCGTGAAGTTAAAATGATTGCACAATATAATTGTATTTCATAAACCAAATTTGAGAATTAAGACATCATTCAAAATCTCTGCAGATTGCAGTTTATGGAGAGAGTGCAGAATTTCTCCAATAAATAGGATTGCTAAAGTTACAGTTACGGTAAATAACAAGAGCAAGGATCAGAATTTCTTTTTGTTTTGTCCCAGGCCAAAAAATCTAATATTAGTAAGAACCAATCTTATATATAAAAAAGCCTTCTGTCTTCTGCGAAAATTCTGTAAAAATTGTTTACTAAACTTTTAAAACTGAACTTTTAAATCAAAATTTGAAATTTCTACAATTGCAAATTATGGAATTCATAAAGAGATACCTGCCTGTAATTAATGCATTACAAATTTGATAACATAAAATTTTAATATTGTATAATTAAATAAACTGATAGATTAAACAATTCTTAACATTTTCAGAATTGTGGTTTTATTATCAAACTTCATTCCTGCAAAGGAAACAATTTCGCATATAAAGCAATTAGCAATGATCCAAGTAGCAATTATAAAACGTTCAAGTTTTTCAAAGTTTGCAATATTGAAATTAGGTATTTTTTCAATTACAAGAAATAATTATTTGTGAATTTCAACAATTTTCAATAAATATATAATTAAGCATTTAGAAACGTACTATAATTCAACAATTTTATACATTAACCGTTTTGAAACGAATTAGTCATCCATCATTTCAAATAAGACAAAAATAATTCTAAATATAGCACAAGCTTTTTAATTTTTTATTAGCTAGAAATCAATTTTGACGTAAAAGTTGATTTTTGTAAATTTTAGTAAACGAATTTTAAAATTCACATACCTTTTTAAAAATGCTTTACCAATAAAAATTATTCAGATTTGTTGAGAAACAATGCAACTAACAATCAATAGAATCATTTTGGTTTTGTTTTTGCGATCTATTTTTTTGCTTTATAGAAAAACTGTTTTAAAAGTTACTTCAGTTTTAGAATGAAAATGTGTTATGAAAATTTTAGGGTAGACTTTCGGTGAAAAAGCAAAATAATGTTTATAAATTTTGGCACGCAAATTGGGAAATGTCTGTGATTGATCATAAATGATGTGTCCTCAAAAATCGTTCGTATAAAATTTTCTGTAACATTTTACTTACTAATAATTAATCAAATTAAAATAAAATAATGATTATAATTTACTAATTTCAATATGACAGTGTAAAGCTTTCAAATTTTTAATCATTTTGAATTTCACTATTTTTAGAATTATGATAATATTTATTAGGATATTATGATTACTTTTTGTCGTACAAAAAAATAGAATGTGCAAACATTTAATATAATTGTCATAATTTCGAATCTAATTAACTTATAATTCATTCAAATGAAGGTACAAAAGTAAATTTTTTGTAAAATTAGTTTAGTTATAACTAAATAAATCCATCAGTGACTGTCTACTTTTCTATAAAAAAGCCGTTTAATTGTAGAGCGCAATTACATTTCAAAATAAGTCCTCTAAATAACAACTAAATTTTTCCATAAAAAAAATGTTAAGCTCACAATGCCTTTATCAAAAGCTGCTTGTCATAACCACATAAATGGTGCGGAGAAAAAAATTCTGGAAAACCCGCAACAGATTTGGAATTCTGTTCGCCGCCTTTAGCAGGAATCTAGGATACCAGGAATCATAAGAGATAATGAAAGTGAAATTACTGATCCTCAAGATAATGTGGATACTTTCGCGGAATACTTCAATAGAACATATAAAAGACATGCAAATAATAATAGTAATCCTCCCTAAGTATCCAGTTCAATGCTCAATGTATTGATTGTATAATCAATGTATAGATTAATTGTATAATCAATGTATAGATTGTGATTATTTTGTAGGCACTATAAACACATCAACGATTCTAACTGAAAATGAGGTGCTAACAGCACTTAAATCTCTGCCAAATAAAATACCTTGAAAACGAATAATATTCCTTGCTTCTTTGGTAAAGACTGTGCGCATGCATTGATTAAACTCCTAACGAAAATTAATCATTTATTTCTGATGACAGGAATTCATCCAAAAGTTTGAAAACAAGCAAAAGTTTGTTTAGTATTTGAAAATGGCTGCAGAAACTAAATTTCAAATTACAGACCCATTGCGGTCCTCAATAATCTTTCAAAGGCTTTCATGATCTGTATATACGACAGAGTTTTTATTCCATTTTACCGTTTCTAACAGAAGTAAAACATGGTTTTATCCCAAAGTCATCCACAGTTCCTAATCTAGCTGCTCTAACTCAGTTTCTACATGAATCATTGAAGGAAAAAACGGGTAGATGGCGTGTATACCGATTTACCGAAGGCCTTTGATGAAATGAATCATGAAATTTTACTGTCTAAGTTCACTAAAATGGGAGTTTCTTTTAGAATTGTAAAACTATTCTCGTATTATCTGACAACTAGGAACCATAGCATACTCAACAATGTATATGCATTGAAACACTACGTACTTTATTTAGGCGTCTCGAAAGGATCGAATCTAGGAACACTATTATTTTCAATAGATATAAACAATGTAGCTAAGTGTATTAAATCAGAATATTTACTGTACACGGATGACACAAAGATCTATGCACTGGTATCTGATCTTAGGGATTGTGCGAAAATACAAATTGATCTTGTTAATTTCGTAAATTGGTGCTCTAAAAATCACTTGAGTATAAACATAGACAAATTTTAAGTAATAATTAGTTTTTGTCGACAAACCGAATCAATTATATTTGATTACAAAAGTGCTGATATTAGCTTACAGCAAGTAGACTCAACGCTAGACCTGGGTATACTTTGTGACTGTAGAATATAATTTTATAAACGAATCAGAAATTTTATTAGCTCTGCAAAATGGGTCTTAGGATTGATAATTCGCAAAAGCAAACCATTTAGAAATATTGACACAATTCAACTATTGTTCAATGCATTATTAGGATCGAAAATAGAATACGCCTCAATAATTTGATCACCCTATCATGATAATTTTATAAGAGCCCTCGAATCCATCCAGAAAAAATTTCTGAAATTCATGGTGTGGAAGGTGGAGGAGAGGTATCCTGAGCGGGAATTGGAATATATTGACCTCTCATAAAAATTTCAAGTTTGTTCTTTGGAAAATAGAAAAATCTATGCCTATCCTAACTATCGAAGCCTGATTCGAACCTCACTCTAATATCACCAATGTTTAAAATGTGTAACAGTTTTAACTACTTCAATGAAAGACAAAATATTTACATTTTTAACGATTCGCTGCCTGTTCTGCTAAAAGCTGTATCAGACCACATGAAAAATTTGTAGAACAGAATTTTTAAGAGGCCAAATTTTAGAAGCGCTAGTGATATTTAGGTAAAAAAATGTACCAATAAAATAGTACTAAAGTATCAAAAATATTCAAAATATGTTTCGTTTCTTGTAAAATTAAAGAAAAAAATTAGGTGAATTTTTCCGGAACTTCGTCCAAAAAAAGGCCGGATGAAACGGAACTTATTTTAAACCTTTTTTTGTATTCAAGTCCTATTTAAGCAGTACATTTTCAGGGCATGAACCCTATTAGCGCTTGTAAAAATTAAAAAAAAAATAAATAAAATGTATCTTTTCTAGTAACTCTTTTTTTTGGGTCATTGACTTCGAATGCAAAATCTAAACTTGAAAATTTAAAATGTCAGAACCCAAATGGTGGACCAAAAATGCCGAAAGTATTTGATTTGTATCAAACTTGATGCTCGGGTGTTTTTAGGGTAGCTGGCTTGGAATCCGAAATCCAAATTAAATGTTTTGAATGGTGGAACTAAAGCTTAAAAAGTAATTCGATTTACACAAAACTTTATACTCAGGGGTACTTGAAGTTGCTGATTTCTTTACTGAAATTAAAATTTACACATCTAAAATGGCGGATCCAAAATATCAGACCAATAACTCAAAAAAGAATTAGCGATGTGAAAACCCCGTAAATATACTGAATTCATAGCCTATCAATTAATTTCTTTAGTTTAAATATGCCATGTTAGATCCGCTATTTTGAATTTTTAAATATTTAAGATTTTTCACACTAGATTTGTTATCCGAAACACATCCCAAATCGCAATTTTAGTCCCACTTCAGCCCTGCATGATTCCAGTTAAAGCCTCCTTTAGTCCTGCTTAGCCCACCACGTCCTCTTTTGAATCCCGCTGGACCTACTTTTTTCGATCACGTCCTGGCGACTTGTGTACTTTTTTTATATCGATGTAATTTAATCATTTAATATAATAACATATTTATTTTCATTATTTAATTAAACGAATTTGTTAATATGCATAATAAAAACAGTTATTGCATATAAGTCCAAACTATCGTTTCGTTGCGATACGTTATCCAAAAAAATACCGAATCTTTGTTTCCTTTTCTTTACGTTGTGATAGAACGGAAAAAATTGCAAATCAAATTTTTATAACGTCATTAACACAAAATTAAAAACCAAATTGTTATAACGTCATATTACACCCGTCTGGCTCTTAATAGTTACACAAGAAAAAAAATCCGTAATTTTTTTTTTGAAATTCGAATATTAACACGTGCCGCTGGGCACTTTAAAATCCCATTTAATTAACATGGGCAAATTTTTTATTTTCGAAAAATTAAACTCATACTCAAGGGTTTGATCGAAACGTGCCAAGTTTCTTAGAGATTAAACTAAAAATAAGGCAAACTACATTTTCACGTATTATTCTTACTTTTTAGCAATTTTCGTCGTCTTTTTCATACAAATAATTATTACTGGACAATTTCAATATTTCCCATGAGTTTTGAAACAAATTTCAATTTTTTTAATAAATGTAAATTATTTAAACGATTATTTATTCTCAAAAAATGTAAAGAATAATACTATTTTCTGATCGAAATGTAATAGTTTGTCATTTTTTAGAGTAGCACATTTTTTTAAAAATATTATGCAATAATTTAAACAATTTTTTATTATTTTTTTTAATTTTTGTGACAATCAAGCTAGAGATATCAACTTTTTTCTCAAATTTGTATCCTGTGCTACGTTTCGTTGAGTAGTCACATCATTTTTATACATTTATTTTAATGCTAAATAAATTTATATTTGTTTATGAAATCTTTATTTGCTCAAGCAGTTATTTTTCGATAACTAAGAATAAAATGAAATAGGGCACATACCATTATTTTTCTAACTGTATAGTGTATAGAAAGAATATATAAACCATTTTTCAATCGTTCAGACAAACGTAATTTGTTTAAATAATTACTTTTTTACAAATACTTTGAAAATGGTATTTTCTGAATTTAAGATAATATTGAATGATTTGAAGGAGTAGTGAATTCTGCTAAAAGCTTTATGTTATTGTTCATACGATTATACATTGTTTTTTCTTTAAATTTTCTTTAAAATGAGTATAGATGGTTCACATCTTTTTTGGCGTACTATTAAATAAATCATAAGAGTCATGAACTTTGCCTGAACCAATAATAATTGTTTAAACAATGACATGACCTTTCTAACAGAATTCACTAATCCTCGAAATCATTCAATATTATTTTTAATTTAAAAAATACAATTTTTAAAATATTTTTGGAAAAATAATTGTTTAAACTATTAAAAAATGGTAAATATATTCTTTCCATACACTATACAGTCAGAAAAATAATTTTATGTGTTATATTTTATTTTATTTTTTAGTTATCGAAAAATAACTGCTTGCGCAAATAAGAATTATTCAAACAAATAGAAATTTGTTAAACATAAGATGAAATGAACCAAAATTATGTAATTATTCAACAAAAAGTAGCAAAAGTACCAATTTGAAAAAAGTAGAGATCTCTGGCTCAGTTTTCAAAAATTTAAAAATAAACAATAAATACTTGTTTAAGTAATTACATCATGTTTTTAAAAAAATTTACTGCTCCAAGCAATGACAAAATATTACATTTCTATCAGAAGATAGAATAATTTTGTACATTTTTTTAGAATAAATAATTTACATATATTTAAACAAGTAAAATTTGTTTAAGAAGTCATAGTAAATATTTAAACTTTCCATTGATAATTATTTTCATGAAAAAAACGACGGAAATTGCTAAAAGGTAACAATAATACGTAAAAGTGTAGTTTTTTTATTTTTAGGTCATATTTTGGGCGCTTAGGGGGAGTGAGGGTGGGTTAGAAATGAAAGTTATTAGCATGGTTTCATGTCGTAGTGACTCCTTTCTAATCCCTAAAAAACTTGGCACGTTTCGATGAAACCCTGAAGTATGAGTTCAATTTTTCGAAAATACAAAATTTCCCCATGTTAATTAAATAAGAAATAAATTCGGAAATGCAAACTTTTGGCGAGTTGTCTTGCCCTGTAGCATGATAAATATATTATAGCTAGTGATGCCGCCGAGCGATATTTTTCGATACTGAGACGATACCGGTACGATACACACCTTCCAGTCTCGGATTTGTATCGCTCGGTTTTGTGTCGTATCGGAAAAATATCGAAAAGCGCCGT
>JAUELO010000326.1:3709695-3720516 GCA_032357855.1 Amphibolips quercusostensackenii
TTCGTCTTATATGCGCAGTGACGTACTCAACGTAGAATAGGGTACATTGTGTGTACTAAAGTGCATGCATTCTACTCACCTATATGAATCGTGCAATCTCTCTAACGACTCTCTTTTCCATCAGAAAAAAAAATCTTCCCCATTCTTCCTAAAAAATAACAAATTATTGAACATACGATTATAACTTATATAGAATTAAAAGGAACTCTTCAAAATTTAATACAATTAGTTATAAATGATTTATTCAAAAAAGTAAGAATTATAAAAAATCATTTTTGCAAAATGTTGAACAGCTGAACAGATTTTGTTCTGAACACATGAGATTGACATTTTTTACATTTTTTTCTTGTTAAGTTTAAAAATTCATCTCTGTTTAAAAAATTTCATAATTTTCATTGAAAACGGATCTATGTCGCTGAAAATTCATCTTTTTGCTTAAAGAAAAAAAAACAATTTTGTTTAAAATCCGCATTTTTGTCTTCAAAATTCCATTGTTTTGTAGAAAATTGGTATTTTTGACTGAAAAATTCAACAATTTGGTAAAAACACAACTATTTGGTCAAAAGTTGATCTAATTTGTTAAACATAAATTTAATATTCATCATTCTATTTAAAAATTAATTTTTTCAGTCAAAAACATAACTATTTTCTTTATAATTCGTCTTTCATTGTTAAAAAATTAATTTTTTTAACTGGAAATTCCACTATTTCATTTTTGTTTAAAAATTTATCTTTTTTAGTTTAAAATTCTATTACTTGTTTCAAAATTTATGTACATTAATAAAATTTAACTTTTTGGTACAAAATCAATTCTCTTAGTTCAAAATTCAACTATTTTAAAAATAATTTATGTATTTCGCTTGAAATTTGTTTGTTTTGGCAGCACATTATTTTTTAAATGAAAGATTCAATTTTTCAGTTGAAAATCAATGATTTTAAAATGGGTAATTCGCATTTTCTTGGTTAATTCAACTGTTTCTTATTTACAATTCAATTTTTGTTGTTGAAATATTGAATACTACATTTTTCGTTAAAGATTCATCCTTTTCAAGTTAAAAATTAAACTTATTTGTTAAAAGTTATACTACTTTCTTCAAAATTCATATTTTCGGCTTAAAATTAATCATTTTATTTGAAAATTTCTTTTTATGATTGAAGATTCAAGTACCCTGTTAAAAATTCGTTCTTAGGTTAAGGATTAATTTTTTTACTGAAAATTTAACTATTTGGTTAAAAATTAAGCTGTTTGGTTATAAACCTATGTATTTTTTTGTAAATTTATTCTTGTCCGTAAAAAATTTATCTTTCTATTTGGAAATTAAATTATGTAGTTAAAATATATTTCATGAAGAATTCGTCTTTCTTGGTAGAAAGATAATCTTTTTAGTTAACAATTAATTTTTTTGAGTTAATAATTTAATTATTTGGTTGAAAATCTGACTGTTCTGTAACAAACTCAACTATTTATCTTTTAAATTTAAAATTTTTGATAAAATATTATTCCTTTATCGACCAAAAAATCTTCATTAATTGAACATTTAAATGTTGTTGAAGATTTGTCTCTTTTAACTAGAAATTCATTTCTTTTGGTATAAACTTCACCTTTTTTCTTGAAAATTCAAGTCTTTTGTAGAAAACTCATTGTTATAAATTTGTCCTTGTTTGTAGAAAATGAATCCTCTGATTTAAAGATTCAACAATTTGTTAAAAATTATTATATTATGTTAAGAATTCGTCTTTTATAGTAGAAAATTTATATTTTTGATTAAAAATTCGACAGTTTAAAAAAAAAACCTCTTCTTTTTGTCTTGAAAATGTAACATCTCAGATAAAATTTCGTTGCCTTGTCAACTATAAAATCTTTCCTAATTGAACATTTAATCCTTGTTGCAAATTCTTCTTTCATAATAAAAAATTCATCTCTTTTAGTAGAAAAAAATTATCTTTTTTGGTTGAAAATGCGACTGCTTGGTTAAAAATGAATCCGCTTTGGATCAATATTTAACTATTTTATTTAAAATTCGTCGCTTTTTTCAACTTTACTGTTTTGGATCTATAAAGAAAATTTTATCTTGGTTAAAATATCAACTTTTACATTTTTTTTTGAGAATTCATCTGTTTTGGTAGAAAATGAAAGTTATTGGTGAAAAGTTAAACTAGTTTGTAAATTTTTAAGAAACAGGAGGATTCTGCCAAAACTTCTTGCATCCAAATTATCTCACATTGTGTTTTAAAGGGTCCTAAATAAATTAGCAAAAAAAATTACTCGGTATGCATTACGTAAAATAGGATATAAGTACGTATATAAAATAGGTATGAATTACGTAAGACTTATTGACCCTGAAGAAAGGGATACTTGATTAAAAATTTTAAAAAAACTTACATTATTTATGCACGGCCCTGTATGTTTCAAAAAATAATAATGGTATTTTATTTTCTATATTTCTCAATTAAAGAAAAGTGTCGATAAAGAATAGTTCGATATCAGGCATCAAGTGAAAAAGTTATTTATTAAAAAGACTTAAATTAATGTAATTCAAACAATAAAGTAAACAGTAAACGATATTTATATCCCAAACACTCACTGAGAAGCCAATAAAAAAAGATACTCTCAAGATATATGGAAACCATCAATTTCATGCAATAAAGATAACACTTCACAACTCCTAACTAAACGTTTGTTACGGCGCTATACTCTTGCTAAAATATTCGCAGGTAAAAATATATCTTTATGTAAAAAAAAAACAATAATCCTTAAAATGGCTCTATTTTTATTTTAACAATGAAATAAGGGAAATAAACGGTGGACTAATAAAACTGGAAGGATTTTATTTGCCTTGCACGATGCAACCGTTTCAGAAAGGCGTATAAAATGTAAAATATCTAAAGTATACTTCATAGTAACATTATTTAAGAAAAATAGTTATTACTGCTTTTTTCACTCTGTATTTTTTCAGGTCTACATTTATTTTAACTCAAGCATTGTTTTAACGCCTCGGTAATCTAACTTTTGCAAATCTGCAAATTATCCTTTTCGCTGAACTCGGATTTTTTTGGCCTACAGTATATGTACATTTTAGAGAAAATTTGAAGGGGAAAATGGAAACAATTGCCTGGTGTGCAAAATTAGCTCTGCACAAAATGTTTACTCGTAAATATGAAAAGTCGCGACATTTTTGGATGAAAGAAACAAGAGAAGAACTAAAGCTGAAAAATGTCATGTCTGACGATGCACAACCGCTACCAGTGAAATATAATAGTAAAGCAGAATGAGATACCTGAAGCACTAATTGGTGAAGAGATTTTTTCTTTATTTTTATGAATCTATTGTGTTTAAGTTTAAGGTAAAATTCATAATGGATCGTAAATTAATTACCCAAGGAAAATTTTTGAAATATTAGCCCTCCTTTTCCCCATATTGCAGAAATTCGTAAGATTTTTATTAACTTACCCTCTTATTATGTAAGATTTTTAATTTTTCACCCAACATATCAAAAATATATCAATTATTTTTACCGTTAATGAGATTTTAATGAATTTTTAAGAATTTGGAAATCCCGAAAATATTTCAAAATATTTCGAGGAATTTTGATTTACAGAATTTTACGAGATTTCCAAAGCTTTTTAGGGATTTCATGAGATGGTAATTTCTAAATGTTAAAAGGGGTCTCAGTTTTTGACGGGATTTCATATAATTTTAAGAGACTTTTAGAAATTTAAGCAAGTTTTTGAAGATTTTACTTGATTTCCAAGGATTTCAAGGATTTTAACTGATTTTTAGAAATTTTAAGAGATTTTTACGTCTTTCAAAGGCTTATGAGGGATTTTTATTGCATTTTGAAGATTTTAAGTGATTTTAGTAAATTTCACCATTTTTAAAGGAATTTATGGTGTTTTAAAAAAATTTTAAAGAAATTGTATAGAATTTTAAGGGATCAAGTAAAATTTCGCAATGTTTCATTGACTTTCAAGAGATTTAATTGATTTTTAGAGATTTTAAAGGATTCCGACGGATTTCTAAGAATATACGGATTAGTATGGGATTTTAAAGATTTCATATGATTTCGAGTATTTTCACAGTTTTGAAAGGGATTTATGGTATTTTAGAATATTTAAAAGAGATTTCAAGAGATTTTAAGGGATATAGTCAGATTTCGAAGCATTTTATGGACTTTCATGGGTTTTACAGTTTTGAAAGAGATTTATGGGATTTTAAGAGATTTCATAGGGATTTTGAGGTATTATAAGAAATTGAAAGGGATCTCGTTAAGATTTTGAAATATTTCATGGACTTTTAAGGATTTGTACAGTTTTGAAAGAAACTTATATGATTGTAAGAGCTTTTAAAGGGATTTTAAGGATTTTCGAAGGACCTTGTAAGATTTCAAAATAATTATTGACTTTTAAGTATTTCGACTGAGTTTTAGAGATTGAAAAGAATTCCCATAAGTTTGAAGAATATAGGGATTTGTATGGGATTTTGAAGGTTTCATGTAATTTCAAGTTTTTTTGATAGTTTTGAAAGGGATTTTGAATGATTTCAAGGGATCTCGTAAGAATTCGAATTATTTTATGGACTTTTGTGATTTTTCACAGTGTTGAAAGGTATTTATGGGATTTTAAGAGATCTCAAAAAGGTTTTAAGGGATTTTAAGAAATTTCAAGAGATCCCGTTAAGATTTCGAAATATTTCATGGACTTTCAAGAATTTTCACAGTTTTAAAAGGGATTGATAGGATTGTGAGGGATTTCGAAGACATTTTAAGGTATTTCAAGGAATAAAATATTTTATGAAATTTCAAGGATTCGTACAGTTTAAAAAGTTTTTCAAGTTTTAAAAATAGTTTTAAAAGTGATTTATGGGATTGTAAGAGATAACAAAGGGATTTTGAAGAATTTTGTGAGATTTCGGAAAATTTGATTGACTTTTAAGTATTTTAACTAATTTTTAGAGATCTTAGAGGACTCCCAGGGATTTTAGGGAATATAGGGTTTATAGTGAAATTTTAAAGATTTCAAGCGATTTCAAGAATTTTCACAGTATTGAAAGGGATTTATGAGATTTAGATATATTTTGAATGGATTTCAAGAGATCTCATAAGATTAAAAAATATTCCATAGTATTTTATTTTAAGAGTTTTCACAGTTTTGACCAGAATTTCTGGGATTATGTAAGAGACTTTAAAGGGATTTTAAGGAATTTAAGGGACCACATTAAATTTCGAAATATTTCATGGACTTTCAAGGATTTTTAACAGTTTTGACAGGGATTTATAAGATTTCAAGGGATCTTGTAAGATTTTAAAATATTTTATGGGCTTTCAAGGATATGTACAGTTTTTAAAAGAATTTATGGGATTGTAAGACAATTCAAATGGATTTTACGAGATTTTAAAGGATTTTGTAAGATTTAAAAAAATCTCATTGACTTTTAGGCGTTTTGACTGGTTTTAAGAGATTTTAAAGAATTTCCACGGATTTTGCAGAATACAGGGATTTTGATGGGATTTTAAAGATTTTAAGCGATTTCAAGGATTTTCACAGTTTTGAAAGAGACTAATGGGATTTGAAGATATTTCACAGGGATTTAAAGGAATTTCGGAGGATCTAGTAAAATTTCAAAGTATTTTATGGGCTTCCATGGATTTTGACAGTTTTGAAAGTTATTCATGGGTTTTTAAGAGTTTTCATAGTGATTTTAAGGGTTTTTAAGAAATTTCAAGGGATCTTGTTAAGATTTTGAAATATTCCATGGACTTTCAAGGATTTGTACAGTTTTGAAAAGTTATTTATGTGATTGTAAGAGATTTGAAAGGGACTTCAAGGGGTTTCAAAGGATGTTATAAGATTTCGAAAAATTTTATCGACTTTTAAGGATTTCGGATGATTGTTAAAGATTGTAAAGGATCGCCACGAGTTTTGTAGACAATAGGGATCCTTATGGCATTTTGAAGATTTCAATCGATTTCAAGGATTTTCACAGTTTTGAAAGAGATAAATGGGATTTGAAGATATTTTAAAGGGATTTTTAGGAATTTCGAAGAATCTGGTGAGATTTTAAAGTATATTATGAAATTTATGGATTTTCACTGTTTTGAAAGAGATTTATGGTATTTTAAGAGATTTCATAGGGATTTTAGGGGATTTTAAGAAATTTCAAGAGATCTCGTTAATATTTTGAAATATTCCATGGAATTTTAAGGATCTGTACAGTTTTGAAAGGTTATTTATATGATTGTAAAAGCTTTCAAAGGGATTTTAAAGGGTTTTAAAGAATGTTGTAATATTTAAAAAATTTTATGGACTTTCAGGGATTTTTAATGACTCTTAGAGATTGTAAAGGATCCCCACGAATTTTAAAGAAAATAGGGATTTTTACGGGATTTTCAAGATTTCAAGAGATTTCAAGAATTTTTACAGTATTAAAAGGAATTTATGAGATTTAGAAATTTGTAAAGGGACTTCAAGGGATCTCATTATATTTCGAAATAATTAGTTGAACTTGCAAGGATTTTTGACAATTTTGACAGGGATTTATGGGATTGAAAGAGATTTCAAAGAAATTTTAAGGGATGAAAAGGGATCTTGTAAGATTTCCAAATATTTTATGGACTTTTAAGAATTTTTACAGTTTTGAAAGGGATTTATGGGATTGTAAGTGATTTTAAAGGGATTTATGGGATTTCATAGGATCTCGTAAGATTTCGAAAAATTTCGCTGACTTATAAGGATTTTGACTGATTTTTAGGGATTTTATATGATTTTGACGGATTTGAAAGAAAATAGGGATTTTGATGAGACTTTGAAGATTTCAAGGGTTTTTACAGTTTTGAAAGATATTAATGGGATTTAGAAATATTCAAAAAGGATTTCAAGGGATCTTGTGACATTTTGAAATATTTTATGTACTAGCAAGTATTTTCAGTTTTGAAAGAAATGTATGGGATTTTAAAATATTTTGGGGGGATTTTAAGGTATTTCAAGGGATCTAGTAAGATTTCAAAATATTTCGTGGACTTTAAAGGATTTTAACCAATTTTTAGAGATTTTAAAGGATTTTTGCTGATTTGAAAGATTTTAAGCAATTTCAAGGATTTTTAAAGTTTTTAAAGGGCTTAATAGGATTTCAGGAGATTTCCAAGAAATCTCGTGAGATTTTGAAATATTTCATAGACATCCAAGGAATTATTACAGTTTTGACAGGGATTTATGGTATTGTAAGAGATTTCAAAGAGATTTCAAGAAATTTCAAGAGATCTTGTTAGATTTCGAAATATTTCATGGACTTTTAAGGATTTTGGCTAGATGTTAGCGATTTTAATTGATTTCTGTGAAATTCAAAAAATTATAAGGTGTTTTTGTGGGATTTTAGAGCATTCTAAACGATTTCAAAGGATTGTTAGAGATTTCACAAATTTTAAATGATTCTAAGAGTTTAAAGAAATTACCTTGCATAATTTCAGAGAAAATTTCAATTTTTTAAGTAATTTTACAAGATTTTAGAAGAATTTAGGAAATTTTATTAGATTTTCTAAGATTCAACTGGACATTAAAGGATATCTACGGATGTATGGGATTTAAGGGACTTATTGAAAGATATTTCTGCGGATCTAAATATATTTTAAGAAATTTCGAAATATTTGAAAATGAGTCACTGGATTTCAAAAGATTTTGGAGGATTTCATATGATATCGAAATATTTTCACAAATTTTTCAATGATTTTGAAAGATTTTTAAAGATTTGAAGAGATTTGAAAAGATTCCAAACTATACCCACGGAGTTTGAAGTGTTTTGTAAGATTTTAAAAGATTTAACGGAATTTCAAACTCTCTAAATGAAATCCGCTTAAAACTTTTAATATTTTTAACTAGTTACTAAATTATGACAATGTATCAGTCACTCTTTTTTGATGAATCAGTAAAACGTATTAATTTATCAATAAGAATAACAGATGCATAGCTAGAATTCAATCAGTGATTGAAATTAGTAATAATGATAGCCAATTGAAATTTAGGGAGAAAGATTTCCGAATATCATTAAGGATTCTAAGAGATTTTGAAGAGTTTAAATGGCTTTTAAAAGTTTTTCATTAATTTCATTATATTGTAAGAGAATTCAAAAGAATCGGAAAGATTACCATGGATTGTAAAGATTTCAGTGATTTTTGAAGTTATTTGAAAGATTTTAAGGAGTCTCGTAAGATTTCGAAATATTTTACTTAATTTTACGTATTTTAACCGATTTGAAATTTTCGTTTGATTTTTCATTTTTTACAGAGATTTGAGGGATTTTAAGAAATTGAAAAAATGTCATTGAAACCAAATTCAGTTTAAATCACGCAGGTTCTACAAATCAAGTAAAAGAATTTCCTGATTCAAAATTAAAAAAAAAAAATCCAAAAAGTTACGAGTATTTGAATTTGTTTAAATTTTTTTCTTTGATACTAGTGGGTGTAACTGTACTCTTAAAATCCGTCGAACAAGTTTTAAAAAGTTTAAAATTAACAAAATGGCAACAACTTCTTTAAAAATAAAAAATTAAGATTTTCACAAAAAGCACATACTTATATTTCTTGCGATTTTATTTGAATTTGACATTTTATGAGAAAGGCATTCTGTAATCTTTATTCGGGCTAAATTTTTTTAGTCGGTCGAAGAATATGTTCTCATCATTTGAATTTGAATTTTGTATAGTAAAAATTATCATTCTTATAGATTTTAATAAATATAAATCTTTTATAATTAAAAAAATATAAATTTGCTCGTATAGGAGATCAAATTAAAAAATTCAATTTTTGGGGAAAACATTCTTTCGGCTTCAAAAATGGTTTAGCGGAAATAAAACTAATAAAGTAGTTTGCCTAATAAGCAAACCCATTTTTTTTTAATTGCGAAAAATAAAAAAGTTAGGACTTTCCCAAAAACCTTCTTTATTTTTTTCTTAAACTTTAAAAACTTGAAAAGAAGCTTTTCAGACAAACCCCAAATCTTTTTGTTTTAAAATATTTTTTAAAAGTTTCTGCTTATATCAGCCAGACACTATCAGTTTTATGTGGACCAAATTATTTTTGAGGCCGGGAGAAAATTCTTTTCCTGCAAATTCAATGTTCACACATTTCTCCTGAACGAAGCAAGATATCACAAAAGAGCAAGAGAAATTTTTTTAGGAACTTTTATAGATATGCAAATTTTTATGTTAATTTTGTGTTGTATCTTTTCTTGTTTCCGAGAAAAAAGCGGAAATTTTATTTGTTAAAAAAAATTTTTTTGTCCAGAAAAAGGGCTTGGCCCGCATAAGACTCACAAGATGTCTTTCCTATAAAAGGCCAAATTTAGAAAAAATAGCAAGAAATATAAGTTTGGGTGTTTTGTGAAAATTTACTTTTTATATTTGTAAACAAGTCGTCGCCATATTGGTAAATTAAACTTATTTGAAATTTCCATCAGATTTTCAAAGAATGTAGTAAAACCCTTCAGGTATCGGAAAGACAATTAAAACATCTGATTTAAATCAAAAACTATAAGAATTTAAAGGGAAATTTTGTCATTATTACAAAAAAAGACTTTAAAGTCTCGTAACATCAGGGAAATTTTGTTGTTCTTAAATCGGAAACGTACGTTTCCCTGAATTTTCTCTTAAAAATAATCTATTCCGTCGCTGAGAGATTCTGCTACTAGAAGTGTAAAATTTTTCAAAATATTTCTATGGGTTTAAATTTTTTAGGGCTTTTAAGAGATGCGGAAAGATTCGTACGAAATTCGAAGATTTTAACCCAGTTTTAAACATTTTAGAAATTTTAAGATCTGATAAAATTTAAAAATCTTTCACGGAGTTTTAAGGATTTTAACGGATTTTTAGAGATTTAAAAGTATTTACGGATTTTTAAGTATTATAAAGGTTTTTTTTTTATTTGTATCAATTTCAAGGATTTTTGAATTTTTAAAAGATTTTATGAAATTTGTACAATTTTTAAAAGTACTCACGGGATTTCAAAAGTTTGCAAAGGTTTCCAGAGATTCCACGAAATTTCATTCAATGTATACACCAGCTTTCAAGAATGATGTAATTCCTCGAGTTTACATTTATTAAACATATGTGATATTGAATATGACATAATGAAAGAGAAATAAAACGAATAATAAAATTATGTATTCATAGTAGTATCAAAGTTGATGACATCAGTCAAAACAGATTTTAATTAGAATATATTTTTTTAATCATTAGAAAGAGTAAACTTAAGGAATGCTTTCGACTCTCTCTTCTCCACAAAAAAACATTGCCTCATATTATATAATATAATTTTTGGAACTTTCGCTTATAGAAAAAAATACTTCAAAGTTAAAAGAATGAAACGTAAAAAACTTTAAGTTGAGAGTATCTTAATAATATTCTGCATCTTTTTCCCTTAAAATTTTGTATTTAAACATTCACAAATTTGAATCACTTTCTTTATTGATTTTATTCTTGTTTTCAATATTTGAATTACATCATTTTATTTAGTATTTCTTTATCAAAAATTTTAGGAATGCAACTCATAAATGATTTATTCTTTCCGAAAATTAATATTCCTTATCCCTTTTCATTGGATTATTTACATTATCTACTATTTACCTTACCGTAATTGTGAAAACATCCTTTTGAGCCCCACTAGTGAAAATGAGTCCGCAAAAAGTTTTAAACCACCCTCTGAAAAGAAATTTCGTAAACATTTCTTTATTCGAAAAAAGAAACGCAATCTTTCTTTGAAAGGACACAAAGCGAAGGTACTTTCGCTTTGCAGTTGTAATCCACCCCCCTCAGTGTAACAATAAAAAAAGAAG
>JAUELO010000326.1:3739912-3750718 GCA_032357855.1 Amphibolips quercusostensackenii
ATTGTAGATTTTTAGGAAAGATTTTTTCTTGCTATGTGATAAATAAATTCAGTTCATCTCTTAAACCGTATACTTTTTAACTGTTGTACTTTCTTATTGTTTGTTAATGATATATGACAATTTTTTCAACTTTAGTGAAATATCTATACTTTAGTTAGACTAATTGAGTCGCATTTAAAACAAAATATTCTACTTACAACCAGCCAAAATTAGAATTCCTCGGGATTTATATGCTTTCATTTAAAACGTTGTAAATATGGATCGCTTTAATTTGTATGGTTTCCCAGTTTTTGAAGTCCGACTAATGTTTCCCATTCGTTAATAATTGATTTCTTAACCCTTTGGTTCACTATAAATTTTAAATTTTTCAAAAATTATCTGTAAAATTGATAAGGATATACTAATTTTTAAAAATAAATTATATCGCAAAAAATATTGAAACTTAAGAAAAGATAATTTGGTTTAAAAATTTTTACATTACAAAAGTTCCTTAAATTCTTGTGTTTTGACATCGAATTTTACATTCGCTATAAAAAAGAAGCAGTTTTTATTTGATTCTAATGATAAAGGGCTTATTGCGCTCTCTAAAATATTCTTTCCAACTCCCTGAATTTTACAAATTGAATCAGAATTGCAGCATTTACATACACTGAAGAAAAAAACTGGATCTAAAAAAATTCATTTTTTTCCTTTCATTGTAACAAATATTTGCTTACTCCAGTTAAGTAAATATTGGTTAGAAGCAAAAAGAGTAACACCTCGACGAGAAGATATCATTTTTATGATGATTTTTTTCTAATACAGATAAGTATTTCTGTGTAATAATTGTGGAGATTATTAATTGAATAAATAATTTCTCAAATCCATAAATCTAATTTCCTTGAATCTATTTTCTAAAGCCTGAAGAATATTTCATTGCAATTAAACCGATTCTTTTAAGAAATAATTAATTATTTAAATCGAGAAATTGATATTTCACGAACTGAAAAAAATTTATTAATAAGCTTAAATCATTTCATATTTTTGGTTTAGATTTGATCATTTCTTTGCAATTCAGGATACTTCAGAGTACTTCAAGATGTGTATTTTTTGTACTTAAGAATATTTAGGATAATACAGAATATTACAAGGAACTTCAAGATTGTCAACTTTCCTCAGGATATTTCACATACTTTCGAATATGTTTCAGGTACATCAGGAAATCTCAAGGTACTCAAAGATATTTCAATATATTTGAAAAATGATTATACTTTTGAGTATTTCACGTACTTTAGGATATTTTACATAATTACGAATATTGAAAGATACATCAGAATATGATAATGAACTTCACGATATTTGAACGTACTTTAAGATATTTCACGTACATAAGGGCTTTTCAACTACTTCTGAATAATTTAAAGTAGATCAAAAAATTCTAAGGTACTCAAAGGTATTTCAATATATTTCATAATATTTCATAATGCTTGTTGGTATTTCACATACTTCAGGATATGATCTTAAACTTCAGGATATTTTTACGTGTTTTTAGATATTTCACAAACATTAGGATTTATAATGTACTTCAGGAAATTTGAAGGTACTTAACGATATTTCAAGATATTTAAAAATATTTCAATTTTTCTTTCGGAGATTTCACATACTTCTGAATATTTCCAGGTACTTTGGAATATGACAAGGAACTTTACGATATTTCACGTAATTTAGAAAATTTTAAGTTACTTCAAGATATTTTAAGGTGCTTTAAGATATTTCAACGCACTAGAGGGTATATTACGTACGTCATGATGAAAGACGTTTCAAGTTACTTAAAAAATTTTCAGTAGGTGTCCGGATTTTTCACTGACTTTAATATTTCCAAATATTCCCAATATTCAATATTCAGTCCAAATATTTTAAGGTGCTTCAGGGTATTCACATACTTAAGGTCATGGTGCTTTGAAAGATTTAAACGTACTTCAGAATATTTAATCAACTTCAGGATATTTCACATTTTTTCGTATTTCAAGGTACCTTAAGATATTTTAAGATGTCTTAAGAGATCTCAATGTGATTCAGGATATTCAAGGTGCTTTAGTATATTTAAACGTACTTCAGGATATTTCAATATGCTTTAAGTTATTTCATGTACTGCATGGTATTTCTCATACTACATAATATTTTGCGGTGTAATTCTTGAGACAGTATGGTTTTTTTTCAATTGTATTTGTAAAAAAGTCTGTTAACTAACTTTGCCTACTTAGACTCTATGATACATTTCTAAAACGGAACACATTACATTTTGTCTTTTAAAATGCTGCTTACCATTATTGCATTGATCATTATTATTAAATATATTAATTATATAACCCTATAAATTTGCCATTTACCTTAGGATTGCAGACTTTTTATTTTCAATCACACAAAAACCGACATCTTTATCCAATCATGAACACGGTTTTCCCGACACATTAGTTCAGAGATATTAATCGAAAATGGCACCATGTTACTTTTTAATACATACATTAGATGGATATTATTAATTAACAATGCATAAAAGTTGCTGCTAGACTTTAAATCAATAAATATTTGTTCAAAGATATAATTGGTAAATTTGAATTATGTTCTTCAATATGCAGTAGGACACAACGGATTCAAAAAATGTAGAATTTATGTTATTGGCGATTTATTTCATTTAAACATTGTCTGCTTTCAATAAATTGCTAAATTTGTTATCAAATTTGTAATCTCATTTCCTAAATGCTTTCTTATTCACTTGAGCAAAAAAATTCTGAGGGAGATGAACAAATGAAGATTAAACAAGTGCAAGCCCCAAACTGCTGATGCATGACACAGACCGCAGTCCACATCCGGTATTGTCGGGGAAATCTTCCTTGGATGCTGCGCTCTCGTCACCGTCGGATCGTTTTCCGTCCACTTTTACGCAAATGAAGGACATCTCCGTTCTGAAATTATTCCCTCTAACCGACAAATTCACTTTCCGGTCTTCCGACTGTGACATTCCTTCATCCAGAGCGGCTCTTCTTCACCATAATCTTCAAACCTTAAGGTATGTTAAATTGTCATCCTGATAATAGACCTTGACTTTAGGCTTAAGGTGTTTCAATCTTATAGTAAATGACAAGATGTACCTTGAAAATTGTCATTTTTCACGCCATGTTTATTTCAAATGAAGATAAACATTGTAATCATAAGTAATAAGTTTCAATATTGCTCTAAGTCATTGTTTTCACCTTTTCCAGCATTCTAATTTATTTTAATTTTCTGTTTGCAGGGTAGACAATTGTAATTTTGCAAGATGAAATTATTATTTACAAAAGACTTAATTTTATATTAATTGGGAAAGATTAAAGTTTCCGTCTATAATATGTAGCAGATTTATCATGTTTAATAAATGCACATTACGCACCGAATCTTAATAATTATATTATTTGAATCTCAATACCCAATTTCGAAATATTGTATACGTATCACACTGTTTTCTTGTTTAAAAATAGCGTTAACTCAGAAACGAGTAAAACCGAGAAAATAGACGAAAATTGTTTGAATATTCTTTCGCCTAAAACGCTTATTTAAAAGAATTTAAAACAATCACTTTTAATGACTAATTGGACCGCGGTTTTTTCAATAATAAAAAAAATTAAAATGTTAATTAGTAGTCGAAAATTGAATTACAGTACGAATTTGAAATTAATTCATTAAAAAAATAATTAAAACAAAAGTCGTCAAAGTTTTGAATCACTAAAAAAGATTAATTTTCTACCAATAGAGATATATTTTCAAGCAAAAATGACGAATTTTTAAAGAAAAACCTAATTTCCATGTAAATAGTTGAATTTTCTACAAAAATACTTGAATTATCAACCAATAATGAAAAATTTCCAACAAAACAGTGGAATTATGAACCAAAAGAAATGACTTTCTACCAAAAAGAATAATCTTTTATCGAAAAATAATTAATTTTTTTTTATTAATTGAATGTTTATAGTCGCATCAACTGCCAGGGTCATTAGCGACATAGGATTAGGAACATAGGACAATCACTATACCACCTGAGCCACGATGACTCCCTGAAAAATAATTGAATTTTTAACCAAAGAGAGGGGATTTCTACCAAAAGAGATAAATTTTCCTGAACATGAAAGCAAGTAGTTTATTTTTTAACGGAGACGATTAATTTTCTAACAGAAAAGACAAATTTTTAACAAAATACATAAATGATCAATTAAGTAGTCGAGTTCTTAATTTCAAAGTATGAATTTTTAACCAAATAGGTTAATTATTAACTTAAAAAAGACACATTTTCAACTGGTTATAGCATATTAAAATTTGTATTCATTAGATTCATTTTCACTCTCAACAAAATGATTTATTGCCAAGAAAGTTAATTTTTCAACCAAAAAATAAATTTTTAACGAGGCATTTAATGTTTTAATGTTTCTACTAAGTAAATAACTAAAAATTTTAGTCGACATAAATTAAAAACTATTACTACATTTAAACTATATAGTTCAATTCCCAACTACAAAACATAAATTTTCAACAAAAAACAGAATCATTTATTTTTGCCTTAAAAAATAATGTTAACCGAAAATAATTTTTTTCACAAAATATTGTAATTTTTACCAAACGAGTTGAATTTTCAAACTAAAATTATGTATCTTCAACCATAACAATAAATTTTTGACGAAAGAGCTTAACTTGCAAACCAAGTAGTTTAATTTTTAACAAAAAAATATGAATTTTTAAGGTAAATGTAATATTTGATAGTTTAGTGAAAAAATATTCAAATTAAAATAAAAAACATTTGAATTTGACTAGAAACGGCGGAATTTTAACCAAATAGTTAATTTTCAACTCAAAAATATCAATTTTCAACCAAAAATAGAAAGTTGAGTATTTGGTTAAAATAGTTAATTTTTGACAACGAAAATACATTTTTTTGAAAATTATTAAAAATTAACTTTTAATTTAAAAAAAAAAACGAAAATATAATATAATACAAAAAGTTTTGGAAATTTTTGAATTTCAGGATCAGAAAACATAGGTGATTTCTTTGAAATTTCAGTTTTGAAATTAAAGTATTATTTTAAATAAAACAGAAAAAATTCTAATAGACGAGTTAAATTTTAAACCGAGATAGATCCATAAGTAATCTTTCTTTGAACCAAATAATCAAATCTTTAACCAAACAGGATTAATTGTAGTAATTAATTGTAGCAATTGTAGCGATTGATTAATTGTACGAATTACTTGTAGACTTTTTAAACAAAAAGAATGACCTTTTAACAAAAAACAGTTGGATTTTTAACAACAACAAAAATTTCAACACAAACGATGAATCTTCAACTGAAATGGTTAAATTTTTATTTGATGAAATTTATCTTTAAAAAATGTATATTCAAACCGGGAAATTGATCTATTTTTTGTAAAAGTGTTTCTCTAGATTTTCCACTACTGCTTTAAATGGATAATCCCAGCCCGACTTTTGTATAAGACGGCCGCTCACCCATTATAAGAGCGCTGCCGCCCCACCGCACTGTGGGGCGCTCGTAGCACCAAATGTTCGTGCAGAAAAGTTTGGCACTTCCTTCATCAAACAGTGGGACAGCAGCGCTCCTAAAATAAGACAGCAAATGTGTAAATGTCACAGCTGCCCGAAATTTCTTTCCGTGTAGTTTTAAAATTGCAATAAGCATCAGATCTAGACGATCATGATTTGGCATAACCAATGACACTCGACAGTTTCTACTGATAAAAATTCATGACCGGAAATTGATCTTAAAAATCGAATCATTTTGATGCACAATTCTCTGATCTAATGAAAAATCTGTATAAAAGCATTCATATCATTTTCGTCCAATTTCAGGATAAAATTAATCAACTGGAATTTACTGTGATTTTAGAAATAAGAAGATAGCTTTCTAATCGAATTGAAAATAAATTTGGAGACATTTCCTAAGTTTCGTGCACTTTGTAGATTGTCAGCTGTTTTTCTTTTTGGTGATTGTGACTTTGCGAGTAGAAACTAGGAATCGAGATTGGTTTGATTTCAAAGGCGCGTCGCGACGGGTCGCCGAATCGGTTGGTCCTATCTTCAGCGCTCGGTGGGCATCTCGGACTCTCTCAAAGCCAAATCCAAGTCTGCTAACATTACGGTACAATCAGCGGCTAAGCTGGGCATTGATTTTGCGTACACAGTTCCTCGCGTCATTTGTGTGCGACATGCTTCTAGCTCCTTGAACAAACACGGATTTCCTTGAGAATGTAGAGCATAGTGGGTGGTCTTCTATTCTACATAGTCCAGAGTATAGGAATATGGTGAGGAGTTAAGACTGGACAATCTACACAATAGTTTAGATCACCATTCACTACTCATGAAACAGCCTCTTGAAATTTCATCAAATGAAAGGACAATACGAAAACGACCACTGACATGACAAAGCATAGAATTTAATCCCATTTTGCTAATTCATGGAAATAACATAATTTATTTATTTAATTTTCTTACTAAAATAATGAAAACAAGTGCATTTCTAGAGAAACTCACTTTTTTCTAAAAACAACTAATAGAGCAACAACTAAAAAAACAGGTGGTTCAGCTACTTCATTTTGTAATACGTATATGCCGCTGCCACTATGAGCACATTTAATACAAATTTTATTAAATTGAATCAAACAAATGACACGATTCAAACTCTATTAGCACATTTGATACAAATCTTCATTATGGCTCTACCAAATCTTATCCACACGAAACTTGTATCTAGTCCTATCTTCCGAAATTTTGTAAATTTCAATCTGATTTCATCCATCAAGGAATCTTATACTTTTCTGCCAAGATACTTGTATTCTTATTGAACCTCTATCAAATCTTGTACACAAAGAACTTGTATCACATTCTACCTTTTACAATATTGATAATTTCTATCCATTGATAAATCTTATACTTTTCTGCCAACAAATTCTTATTAAAAATCTATGAAATCTTATAGACACCAGACTTGTATTAAATCCTAAGCATCAGAATTAAAAAAATTTCAATCGAATTTCACAGAAAAAATTAGGGATTAAATTTTGTTTTGTTAATTTTCTTACAAACTCATTTTCATCTTTAGTTATGTTCATTTTTTTGACCAATGTAAGTATCCATTTTGCTCAATATAAACCAATTATGGTTTAACTTTGTTTCAGTACATTTTGACGCTGTTCCTTTGTTAAAAATGAAACTTTATTTTTTTCTGCGTGTATCTGCCAAGGCATCTCCTACTTTCCTCTCACAAATTTCTTATTTTATAGGACTTGTTGATTTTAATATCAATATCTTGTCAAAAAAGTATAAAATTTAACGAGGAGCAAAATACAATAGAAATCTTCCAGGTTTTGAAAAAAAAGATTTGATACAAGACTAGTGCGGATAACATTTAATAAAGTTTTTTTAAAAATTGTTGATCAAAAAGTATAGGATTTTGCAATTAATAGAATTCGATACCAATTTCCGAGATTTAGACACATCGGATTAGATACAACTCTGGAGAGAGATAAAATTTGATAGAGTTTGAATGGAAGAACTTTGATAGAAAATTATAAGATTTCTGAACAGATAGAATAAGATGAAAACATCCAAGATTCTGGAACATAGGATTTAATACATGTCGTGTGCATTCAAGATTTAATAGAGTTTCAGTGAGGAAATGTTGATAGAAAAGTACAAGGAATTACGGATAGCATATTTTGTAGGATTGGATTTATTTGTATCAAAAAAAGTATAAGAATACATAGGAATTACTGGGACAAGGGCCTATTTTTTTTTGATAGAAATCAATAGCAATGCTATTTAAACGTTTGATAGCAATTAGTTTAAAGACATTTTGAAAGACTTTCTACCTAAAGCATTTTACAGCAGGTAGTAATTGTCCTTACTCTTCTTCTTGTCACTACGATTTCTGATCTTAGATAATTATTTTCAGCGAGTTTTACGCACTCCTTCAAGTACTATTAAAGTAATAGTTCTGAGTACTGGAAGTAGTATTATTCTAACTATTAAAACAAGTACAGTTTTTACTCCTTAGAGGAAATGTACATCATACATCAAAAATCAATTTCCCCTTAATGATAGTATAAAAACTTAAAGCATTCCTATTAAATCAATAACCTCCAACGTGTATTGAAAAATTGGTTCGTTGGGAAAACTAATAACGTAGCAGGGCCAAATACTCTAGATTGGAATATGTAATGCCGCTACTGAAGTGGTTACTAGTAATATTTGTAACAATTGTATTAGTTGTCCTTACTAATTTTCTTATTGTCGCAACAACTTTCGATGTTAGTCAAACATTTATAGGGGACATAGTCACTACTCCAACTAATAAGTTTTACTATTGAATTAATAGTTCTCAGTAGTTAGAGTTAAAATATCCTAACTATTAAGATTAGTATAGTTTCTACTCCTTTAATTTATTAAATAATTGAATTAATCATGCAGTCAATCATCATCAATCATTCTTCAAATATCAATTTCCCCTTAATGAAAGTATGAAATCTGACAAAGTAATAAGATTAACTACTTTTGTTTGTAATATATGCTGCCGCTACTTAAGTTGTCGCAGCTAATACCACATCTATTAAAAAAAAGCTTACTGTCTCAACCAACTTTTTTTCAGAGAATGTTTACATACGAAATTTCTTAAAGATTCTAGTTACAAGAAACAAAAGAAAAATTGTTCAGTTTGTTTTTTCCAAAGGTGTTTATATCTAATGTCCAAAAAAATCTGATTTTAAAATTAGTTCGATGTATTTTTAAATGATCTTTTAAAGATTGAAAGGCTAACAGGATTTTTTGTTTTTAAGTTTTTCCTACCTTTGCAATCCTGTTATACTATGAATGTTGTTCAAATTTCCTAATCTTTATAAAAAGAACTATTAAGATAGCACACTATGTCTAAATTGCCTATCTCCTGATAACTCCCCTTGATATCTTTTTATATTGATAGTAATTATATTATAATTGTTAGCCATAAAATACATATCTACTACTCCATACACGTGACTTAATTCTTTTTCATGATTATGTTTTCATACATTTATATTTTTACATTTTTATGAAATAGTAAATATAACGCAATTTGTCAAAGTTTTTTCAAAATCATGTTAAACGAATGAATGAAAAAAGTTAGAACAATAAATCAACACGAAAAAATTGGCCTTAAAAAAGTCATTCAGTAGTGTATCTTTCATTGTTTAATTTTTGTAAAAGGGATTGTTGGCAAGGGGATTTTTGATTGTGAAAGGAGTTTCAGGGTCTCAAAAGCCATTTCGCCTGCGTGATTCAATTATTTATTGTTCATTATTCATTTATCATCATTCATTTATTTATATTATTTATTGTCTATAAGCCGTAGTTATATACAATCTGTATATAACATAATTTTATTCGGTCGCGCATGCCTGTTAGATATATCAATCCGTATATCTCATTACAAGCAATAATTAAAGTACTTACGATTTTGCTATACCGCATCGTAGCATTCATGAAAAAATATAGCTAAAATTGAATTATAAGCTAATAATGTAATATTAATCATAGAAAATGTTTGGCATTAAGTAATTATAGTATATACTATAATGATTACCAATGTTGTATATATTTATCTCAATTAGCTTTAAAAGGTTACACGCCTACTTTTGAAAATAGATTTAAAGATAAATACAAAAAGTCGGTCAGTCAATATTTATTTCCATACAGAAAAATTTTCATTTTTTATGTTTTCTAACCAAACTTCAAAGATATATTTTTACTAATTTTATATCAGGAGAAATGTAAGGGTTTACATAGTAATATGCACATATGGTCAATATCAGTAGAAATATGATAAACGACACATCAAAAATACTTTATTAAAAAGTATATTGCAAGTTTCAAATATATTTCGAATTATAAAATTAACAAAGATAAATAATAGATAAATTTATAACGGGAGCAGTAGAACACTTTTGTAAATGATTAACCAACTATAAATAACGAACCAGTGAAGCATGTGTGCAATTTGATTCAATCTTAATGCTTTGTAACTTATTTTGTTTATTAGAATATTTAGATTTATCATTTTTTTCTAAATCATCCTTAAAATTAGATTTCTTCTGTTAAATTTTGTAATTTGAACAAAGTTGTTTTTGTATATTTTTAAATTATTTTAAATATTATGAAACTTTTATGTTTGATAAAAAGTGAACATCCTTCAGTATAGTCCAAAAAATCTTACTTATCATTGTAGACCATTTTCTAGAATTTCAATGAAGTCACGAGTATCAGGTAACTTTTCGCAATAAATGCATGACCTGCTTCGCCTTAACACTCTTCTTGTTTTCCGGGAAACAAATAAGATCTTAAATTTGACATGTTAGTAATTAGACCAGCCTGAAACAGTCTCAGAAAAATTTGATCAAAATGCCTTACATAGGTCAAACCCGGCTCCATTTTGAAAGTTATCAAGCGAAAGAAGTGCCTGTTGGATAACCTTCGCGAATAGTTTCTTGCAAGTAGTCAGCAAGTTTCCTAATATAAGCACAGCCTCACGCTGCTCACAAAACATGTGATGTTCCTATACGCAAGTGAGTAGCGTCCACATTCTGTTGCAGTTATAACAGAAATTTGTGATTTTTTAAAAAAATTCTGGAAAGCGCCATCGCTTTTATTGAGATAAAAGCGATGGCGGATAAAGTCATGGCCGAGAGATACTAACTAGGCACAAGTACTGCTGCACTCAAAAGAATCCTACAAGTTAAAAATTTAGAAGATTTCGCAAA
>JAUELO010000326.1:3770459-3790111 GCA_032357855.1 Amphibolips quercusostensackenii
CTATTGACACAAATAACGAATGTACAGAATAATTTTTTTTTGACTCAGATATTTTGCAATTATTTAAACAACTAATAATCATTCACTTGCGCCTGTTCATAGGGCAGGCAGAGTAAAAGCTAGATTTTTTGAATTTCTTACACAATGTCACTTAATATTCGGTATATCCTCATCTCAGAATGTATACCCTATATTGTTTAAACAATAATAATTTGTTTAAAAAATTAAAATATCCTTTGAAAATATATTGCTTTAACATTTTTTAATTGTGTCATTATTTACAGATAATAATAACTTTGAACTATTTTAGAGGGATAAAATTGTTTAAACAAATGAAAGTAGCTTCAACAATTGCAAAATACGTTGAACGAGAACTACTACTCTTGACATTGATCGACTTTGTATAATTTATTCCGAAAGATAATAATTTTTCACGATATACAGGAGGAAAAAATTGTTTGAACAAACAACAATTGTTTTAAAAATTTTAAATTATTTTATTTTTAAATCGAGCTTTCTCTGTTTAAAACGATATTTTAATTTTAAAAGCCCGGGGGCATAGGTTGACATAAAAAAATTACGGAATTTATTTTTCCAGAAAACAAGCAAATTGGAGTGGAGGGGGTCGCTTTTCCACAATTAACAAAAAATTTAATGTTACTTTATATGATTAAAACAAAAATTACGCACCCTATAAAAAACTAAATGGTACAAAATTTTCAGATCTTTTTTGGGTGCACAATTTTTGTAAATTCTTTTTTTTTTGGGAGTCTGTGTCGTTTGTCCAAAAATGTAATATTTTCATTTTAAATGTTATTTTTCGCGATTGAAACAAAAACTACGAGTTCCATCAAAAAATGATTGATAACAAATTTACAGATCTTTTTTGGGTAAACAACTTTTGTCTATTTTTTTTTCTTACCTTGCGTCATTTTTCCAAAAAACTTATTTTTTATTTTTATTGTTATTTTTAACGATTTAAAGAAAACTACATATCTTATTAAAAAGTAATTAAAAACAAATTTGTAGATCTTTTTTAGATACATAAATTTGGTCTTATCATCCCTTTCCATGTCTTGCATAGTCTAACCGCAAAATGAAATTTTTGTTGTCTCATTATATTTGGTGCGATCAAAATTTGAATTTTCGATTTTTTAAGACAATTCAAAAAGTTGTTATGATAATCTTGTAGGAAATTTAAAAAAAAACGACTTTTATCTTTTGACTTTTGTCATATCGTGCATTTTTAGGCTTAAAATTTACATTTTAGTTCGTTTATTTGAACTTTGAAAATGCTATAACCCTGAAAATGTTTTTTTTATCGAAAAAAGTCATCAGGATAAATTGTTCGATTTTCTAAGTTATATGAATAGCCGTCCATATAATTTTTAAATTTGAAAAAAATGGTCTCAAAAATTTTAAAAATGCTCCAACTTTTTGAATTTTCATAAAAAATAACTGACTAACAAACTTGACCTTCAGTTTCCGACACTTAACGAGTGTGACAATGGCCAATTAATTAGATTATTCCTTTAAAAGTTATCGTGAGGTGGAGGTCCATTTTTATACAAATCTAATATCTTCTCTGATGAGAATGTAGAAATCGATTTTTCTATTCAATTAATTTTCAACGAAAGCGTTTGCCGAAAATATCACTTTAACCGTACTTTTTAATTTTTTTGTTCAGTTTAATTACAATTTTTAAGACTCAAAAGTTCAAATTGAGATTATCATTAGCCAATTATTTGCTTCTGAAGTCGAACTTGTCAATTCATTAAACGTCATTCATATTTAATAATATTATTAACGAATCCGACATCATAAGGGGCTGACTGGCAAATAATAATCTCATTCAGAAGTTTCGAGTTTCCACAAATTAAATAATACTAGTAAAGGAATTAAAAAATACAGTCATCATTATATTTTCTGCAAATTTTTTTGTTGAAATATAATTGAACAGAAAAATCAATTTTAAAAAAAGTGAGTAATCGATTATTTTTAATTTGGTCCTAAATAGTTAGTATGATGCTGAAGAACTGTATTTTGAAAAAAAATTCCATTTGCAAACAACTTTCAGTTAAATTCAATTCTACCGCACCGTATTAAAGTGGCAAAAGTCAAACAGAATTTTATAAACTTCAGCTTCAGCTCATGGAAAATTCCCTGACACTTTCAGGTTTTCCCTGACATTTTCTAGCTTCCCAGAATATCCTGACCTACAGCAACCCCTGAGTATAATCTTAAAACATATTAAAAAGAAATTTATGTTTAGATTAACTCTATTTCAAATGAGATAACAAATTTAAAAAATACATATTTAAAATCTACAAATTTATTCCATGTTTCTTTTAAATGCTGTACATTTCACTATTATGCTATTTTCACTAATTACCAAAAACAGATATTTGATCTTTTTCCAATATTTCATAAACATCCAATAACACATGCACAAGTAACTGCGAATTATCTAATCTGATTTTATCAAAAAATAAAATTATTTTCAAATAAAAGTGAAGTCACTGCGCGTAGACAAGTTTTCAAATAATAGATGTCATCAAAAGGGCAACTCATTTTAATTTCTCATTTCGAAAGCTCACTACTTAACTCTTGGATTAAAACAAAAAAAAATCGTAAAAATTCGATATTACATTAATAAATAAGGGCTTTTTTATATTGCCGATACCTCATTTCCTTCGGATATCCTTTCAAGATATTCATGAGCTATTTGGACAATCTGAATAATATGAAATGAACAATGCTTGAAAGTCAGACATGCCTGGAAGAATTTTCCTGTTATTCACTTGACGGCTGTTCTTTGTTCTCATTAATTGCATAATTTATACCTTAACAAGCCAGAGTACCGATAGGATTTAAAATTAAATTTTGAAATTTACGCTCACTTGTCCTACAGCGATAAGCTACATTTTAAACGGTAGCTACATTATTTTCTTTGAATACGATTTCTCTACGATAAAAATATTAAACATATTTGATTTTCATTTGCAGCCTAATACTTTAATTATATGATGTTTGAAATAAAAAGCGCAAAAAATTAATATGCTTGGGGGAAAAAATTGAATTGTAATAATCGGCACATTCAACATAGATATAAATTTCTTCTAACCGGAGCTTCACAACTTAGTGGCTCTCGAATTGCAAAAAGAAAATTAAATACGTGGCACATAAAATGGATTGTTAAAGAATTGATTTAATCTGCTCTGAGATTCTTTTTTACTGTAAAATCTTTTAACTTTACATATTCTCGTCCTTCACGCCTCGCGATGCAACTTTAATTAGCTAATGAGAAGGTATTAGTTTTATGCAAAATTTGACTTAATCTGTTATCATTAGATTGCCAAGTTTTGATGTCCCTGAAAAAGAAAAAAAAATTTATATAGGTACGTTAAAATCGTGATAACACTTGAAAAAATAAATACAAAATTCCATTGAAAAGAAAACTATGCGAGAAGCAAAAAAATTTAGAATGGAAAATTATTTATTTCAAAAATATGTATAAATTTACTTTTAATATTTTTTTATCAAGATGTATATTTTATGTTTTAAACGTGCTAACGCCCATGTGGAAATTTTGTCATAACGCTAGCTGGGTTCAAAGTAGGAAAAACTTGGCCCCAAATTGGGGATCTGGACAGGACCAAACCACAAATGAAACGCTTAACCCGGCTAAAGCCTAACTTACCGACCGACCTAGCCCCATCTTGGCCTTATTTATTTTCCTAGTCTCAGCCACATTAAAATTAAAAATTGTTCTTCAAAATGAAAGAATGAGTAAAAAAATTTTTACATGAAAAATTGTTGCCATCTCAATCTTTGAAATTAGTGAAGACTGTCAGCTCCTTTTCTGTAAATAATATTTCAGAAAGCGTAATTCTCTATAATAATGAATAGTTTATTAAATAAACAAGAAGTTATTAAACCAATTTTAATTCAAATTTCGTAGTCTTATTTATATGCAAATTATTTATTCTTTTCTAAAAGCAAAATATTCATATTTTGTTTTGAAGTTTGGCTTTATTCTGCCATAAACATAAATTACTTATGATTTATTTACTTTCTTTCGTTCTCGTTCTGGAATCTTGAAATGATGGAAATTGCCAGATGCCTCCGAACGCTACGAGTGCTTTTCACTTTTGGTATTTTTGATCATTTGAATCACATTTCAATAAGTATTGCAGACGAAATCACAGAAAATACTCGCCAAAATAACCTCAAACCAACCTACTTGTCATCTGCTTGTGTTCAAGCGGTTTAAGATGGAGCCCGACTGAAAATAGATGCACAGCCAAGTTGATGGCGCTGAAATCAAGAGCTGTGAAACAGAGTTGGCTTGAACTAGATTTAAGATATTAACCCTGTTGTAGCCATAAAATAATTTTCCAAGTTGGGGCCAAACTTGTCATTGGGCAAACATTTGGCAATTTACACACGGGATGGGTCTTTATTCTTGTAAAAAGTAATTTTTTGTAACGCCTAACTTTTACCCGACACACAAAAATAATTCATAAAAAATTTAGAGTTTGTCATAATGTTATATTAATTTCAGCTGCATATCAGCTGAAACCGCTGAAAGTCTTAAAATACGTTCTCAAGTTTAATGTGGCTTAACCGTGGCTCGCGGACATTAGCCACCCTCAACCCATTCTTCATCGGAGCCTTATCCTAGCGATGACCAAGTCTTAAGCCATGCAGCTTATTTTCGCGCGGATTAGAAAATGAGATTTCGAACAAATCCCAAGCGAACAAATTTGAATAAACTCATATTCGACAAAATGTTGGTTATATGGTTCTATACCGCCACCCTTCAATTGTACTATTAATTTCCTATAAATATAATAGAAGATATAATTAAGTTTAATTGAAATCTGTATCAATATTTAATTATTAATTTTAAATGTTTTGTTCTTAAATTTCTTATATTTAAGTGACGCAAATTAAAAACTGTTCAGTTTCAAATATTTTAATTTGAACTTTTCTATTTTACAGGGATGACATTTGAAACTTCTCGCATTAAAAAGTTTTCATTTTAAAACTTGCAATTTTTAAAGCTTTCTTTTGAATTTGGCTAATTGTATTTCTCGAAAATTAAAAAATTGTTTAATTTTTAAAACATGAATTAGAAATTTTGCAATACTGAGGTTTAAATTTTCAAGTTGTGGAATGTTAAGGCTCTTAAAATATTTTTTTTAGGAAATAGAAAATAATCTCCAAAAACACATATTCCAATAACATAATGTTTAAAAAAATTATTTAAATTTACTGTCACACGCTGTGACGCTTCACTAACATTTATAATCATATCTCATATAATATTTATAATTATTCCATTGAAATGTACTATTGGTGTATAAAACAAATATATAGACCTATATATATTTGACCAGGGGTTCCAAGTTGCACACTATTTGTACTAGCATATATATGCAATATAACGAGCTATGTGTAGAGACCAGGGTCTTCCAAATGGCATAGTTTCTGTACAAATATGTAAACGATAAAGCCGTTATGTTTGAACAGAAAAAAAAACATGAGTTTATGTCTCTGTTTACTGGGCTCACCTAATACCATGATATGTGTCACATATATGTAACCTATCAAGGTATATAAACTTAATTATTAGCATGGGGATCTGTACAATTTTGAATACGTAAAGTACGAATGATACTTCTGCATCATCCTCGAAGTACCAGCTCAATATTATATTGTCCATTCAGTTCAACATAGTTTTCCTCTCAATTCTGTAATAATATAACTAAATCATTGGGGAGAACATTCAGCAAGCCCCGTGTCAGCTGCTTTAAACTAAAACGTCCAAAAAAATTTAATTAAAAATAATCACCCCACACATCTTCTTAAGACAATAAATCATATCCTCATTCGCACATTTTTTGGATTGTTGACTATTACTATGGAAACGAATGTATGGACTGGTGACTTGGGAAGGTGTCTGGGGTGATTAATTTTATTTAAAAATTTTTGTAGTTGTTTTATTTAAAGGACACTGCGACGGGCTACGTTGATTGTACTTCCTGGAGTTGTTTTTTGTGTTTCTTGATTATTACTGTGGGTTTGTGGATATAGTTTAGAGTTTTGCAAAGGTGACAGCCAAAAATTCTAATATTCTTATAGCTAGACCAAGTGCCTTAAATTATTTTAAGGGAGGTTTTTATGTAATAAGGGTAGTTTTTTTAGAATCAATTTTTTAAGTTTTGGAGAGCCTAAAAAAGCCTAAAATTCTAGTGTGGTTGATTGTTTTAATTTGTTATATTTGCTGTGGTGTAGGTTTACCGCGTTAATAAAATGTTCGTATTTCATTGTGGAGGTGCTGGCGGAACGCACCTACTTTAGCGTTGTCAAGCTTACTACAAATATTCTTTCAGAATGCTCTTGTCGAGCATTTTCGCTGTAAATCCCGACCAAATGCTCGCGAAATTTCCCGTTAACAAATAGCAATGTTTGACTAATCATGCTATATTGTCTGGGCTGTGAACTCTATCGCATTAATACCTACACGTGCACAGTTGGGAGTATCTTATCTGTGCAATCAGAATTGTGAGTTGAAAATCTGATCGTAATTATTAAGGCGCGTACAGCATCTCATCTGCTCACGGACAGACGGACAGACGTACTTTTCCCCCTTTGGTTCTAGGTTTACAGTATTTTATTCAAATTTTGAAAATATGTAATATTTTATATCAGTATTAATATTATTTTATGTAATGCACACTTACTTGAAAATCTAGGGAAACCCATGCAGGCAAAGACTAGGATGACGATCTTCATTGTCTCTAGATATGATTAGATATAACGATAGAGAACTGAAAACTAGTTTGAGAACAAATTCGTGCAAGATAACTAGTTTTATAGATACTCAGAAATGAGTTCAGGGACAAAGATTGTAGATTTGAGGTGTCAGAATTTTTCTATATGATACACATTTTACACAGAGTGCCTTCAGAACTATTTGAGTCTGGTCAAGGTACCACTTAAAACCTGTATTGTCTTACTCTGGGCCTGCCCTTAGCTTTGACCTTTTTCGAAAATTTTGTCGTTGATTGTTTAAACAAGTTTTTTAAAAGAAATACAATATTTATGAAAAAATTGTTGTAAAATAAGTTTTGAAAAGTCTGAAACAAGACAAAATAGGCGTGCCGATAAATATTTTGACCAATTTCCTAAAATTTCAGCACAATATATTCATTTTTCTAATTATAAAGCTGCTAAGTACAATAACATGTAATATAGTAGCTTCCGGGTGAGCAGCACATCTCACTAAAATTCGCTATAGTTCCTTGAGCTTCTAATAATGTATTTTTACAAACACGGAAAAAAACTTGACCTACTTAAGAATATTTTAGTTTAAAGTATACGATCTAATTCTATGTGAAGGCCTCGTAGAAATACGGAACCAACAAAATCTCCTTTTAAACATTTTATCTAAAATTTTCGACCAGACGTATTTTGTAGACTGATGGATATAAAATTATTCTAAAAGTTCTTGAGCGGCATTTTTAAACAGTTATTTAGACTTTTTCTATTTAGCAATAGAAAAATTAAATAAAATTTTTTTTTCCTTATGTGTATTATTTAGGTAATTATGCGATTTATCCGCTAATATTTCTAAGTAGTGCAAGCACTTTTTAAAAATATTATTCTTCAAAACAATAAAAAAATGTTATTTACGTATATTTGTATTGTTAAGTTTTTCTTCTTAACTTCTGTTTTTTTCTGCGTTTCTTAACTTATTGTTCTTTCGGTAATTTTTGAAGCGAGTGATACCATATTCAGCTGGCAACAAATAATTGGTTGCTAGGAAGATTGCAATTGGACAGCGTATATGACTTGCAGTAAAGGCGGAAAACCTTTCTTGACCCTTTAAAAAATGGCTAAACAATGTTTTATTGAAAATTTTAATTGCTAATATCTACTAGGCTAGACGTGATAGCAACAAGCGGAAGACAGATTTGTTTTTTAGAATTCAAAAGTACTTCAGAAATTATGTGTCACATTCAGTGAGGACATGGATCGATTTTGTTGATCAGTGTAATTAATTCAAATTAATCAAATTGTTCAAATAATTTTTGTTAAGCTGAAACAAATAATTGTTTTGATTTAAATTTCTACAATTGATAGTAACCAAAAATATTGTTATACAGATAATGACGAAAATTAAAAATTGATTTGAAGTTATATTTAATAATAATACGGTAAGTACCAAATTCTCGTTTTATTATATTATTATATTTATTATATATTATTATAAGTTTCTATTAAGATATATTTGAAAGGATTCTCTTTACTTAACCGCGCAATTTCATGTTTTATTCCTTTGCAAGAGACCAGCATGTAAGCTTTGAGGTTATAACCTAAAAATATCAAAACTTATTGTTATGAAATTTTTTTTCATTCCTAATTATAATTTCTCATTTCAAACATACTTCAATCAATTCTTTTTATTTATTAAGGTGTTCCTAATTACAGAAGTTGAACAATAACTTAATAAATATGATTCTGAATATTACTGAGCTATGCCTGTTTTGAATTGTCGTGCCTTTGGTACCTGTCGGTAAAGAAGATATTGGTTAAAGGTAATTGCAGATGTTTGCATGCTGAATGGAATTTTCAAGAACTAGAGGTTGTAACTAGGTTTCGCGCCATACTTTACTTTTTTTGTTAAGAAAAAATTTATTCAGTGTTCATCATGTTTTGAGTAATATTTTTTCATTACATTATACTCTCAAGAATTATTATACGAGTATTGTATATCTTAATTCCACAATGTTCATATTATTGAAATAAACCGTCAGGGATATGATGGACACCATGCCACGTGGTATGGGATACGCTGACCAATATGCAAGACAAGCATTTTAATTAAATACCAAATAATGACGTAGTTAAAACGGTTTTTTGAGTAATGACATATGTAACCTGATAATGTGAGCTTCTCACCAAAAAATACAGACGTGAAAATCATATTTCAATTATAATTTACAGCACATTTGATGATTTCATTCAAGGCCCGGTACAGCGCTGGGCATTAATTGACAAAAAAATGTAATTTAAGTATTTTGAGAAGAAATTACATGTACGTTAATTTGTATTTGAATGACATTTAAAAGTTTTGTGAATCATCCAATGTAATTGACTCAAAATACAAATTACACGTATGTAATTTGTAATTTGGGTCAATTAAATTAGGTCCAATTACTAATTTATTTTAATTACACAGCTAAAGTAATGTCAATTACTTCTACGTCAGTTTCATGAGCAGAGTGCAGACGTGAGTTGGGGGCGGTTGACTGCGCTGTAGAGTTCAGCAGTGCCTAGGTCTGCGAAGTAAACTTAAATAGTACATGAGGCTACGCGCAGACTTCTGCTATGCTTAAAAATGCGCAGTACAGTCATGTGCTACATAGGGCGCGCAGCAGACTTCTGCAGTGCTTCGGGTTGCGCAATGCAGTTTTACGACAATTAGGGATGCATAGGAGACTACATGGCACGTACGGGCGCGCAGTACAGTTTCGTGGTGCATAGGGTTGTGGGAAAGATGTATACAGTAGGTACAGCTGTGCAATAAAGTTTTGGGGCATATAGGGATGCACAGTAGATTTATATAGTACATGAAAATGCGCAGTACAATTATGTAGTACGTAGGGTTGCCCAGACAACTTTCACTGTACAAAGGGTTGCCTTGTGGAGTCATACGTCGCTGAAGGTTGCGCAGTACACTTATATGGCACATGAGGGTATGCAGTACAAGTGCGTGATACTCTGTCTGTGCATTAGGGTTCTTTATCACGTGCGGCTGCTCAGTGAAATTCGAATACATTAGCAGATGCGCAGTATGCTTATAAAGCACAAAAATATGCGCAGTATATGTGCATGTAACTCCAGCTGCGAAGTATAATTCTATAGCACCTGCAGCTGCACAGTGTAGTTCTACGACACTTTTAGATGCGCAGATGGATTATTGTGTACATAAGAGTGCGCAGTACAGTTCCTTGTTACTTTGACTGCGCAATAGACTTCTTCGGTACATTCATATGCGCGGTGCGCTTCTACGACACTTACGGATGCTCAGTAGACTTATAAGGCAGGTAAGAGTGCACAGTAAATGTCCGTAATGCACAGGTTGTGCAGTAGAGTTCCTAAGCACATGTGGCTGCACAGTCCAATTCTGCGAGATTTGCGGATGTGCAATAGGCTTATAAGACACACCAAAGTGCGCAGTATAGATCCATAATACTATGGCTGTGCAGTAGAATTGTATGGCACATGCGGCTGTGCAGTGCAATTCTACAGCATTTTCGGATACACAGAAGACTTACATAAGGGTGCATAAGTCTTACATAAAACGTACATAAGGGTGCGCAGTACAGTTCCGTGTTATTCGGACTGCGCAGTAGAGTTATTCAGTACATGCAGCTGTGCAGTGCACTTTTACCACGCTTAAGGATGTAAGGATGTAAGGCGCTTGAGGCATATACAAGTGCAAGGTAAAGTTCCGTGGTACTGAGGCTGCACAGTGGAGTTTTTTAGCACATATAGATGCACGGAGCACTTCTATAAGACTAAGAAATGCGCAGTGTTCTTCTATGACCTGTACGGATGTGCACTACAGTAATATAGCACAAAGGGCTGTGCATTAAAGTTCTGGAGTATATACTACTGGGAAGTGCAGTTGTATGATACTTTCGGATGCGCAGTAGAATTTTAAGGCGCATTAGGTTGCACTGTTCAGGTATGTGGTACCTGAGATGCGCAGTAGAGTTTTTCAACACATACGTCTATACAGTGCAGTTGTACGATAATTACGTGTCCACAGTAGACTTTGATGGCACATGATGGTACGCAGTACAGTTATATGGTACGAACGTTTAATGCAGTGCAGTTTTTTTGTATATATAGATGCGCAGTACAGTTTTACGGCACTTAGGGATGTACAGTCGTCTTATATGGCTCATACGTATGCGCACTATAGTTATATGGTACATAGAGCTGTGCATTAGAGTTCAACAGTGTATAGTACTTCACTGTGTAGTTCCAGAATACGAAGGACGTGCAGTATACCTCTGCCTTACATAAGGCTGTGTAGCACAGTTCTGTGGTACAGATGCACGTATATGGTACGTAAGGCTGCGCATTAGACTTATTCCATACTTAAAGCAGCACAGTGGTCTGCTGTGGCACAAAGGTGTGCACAGTATATCTTTTTGGTGCGCGGGGCTGTGCAATAGTATTTTACAGTGCATAGAGCTGTGCAGTGTTGCCATATGTTGCATAAGGCTGCACAGTATACTTGTACTGCATACGAGGCTTTGAGGTACTGTTTTATTGTGCATGAGGTTGTACAGTACAGTTCTAGGAGAAAGCGAAAGACAAAAACATTGATAAATTTCTAATTCATAAAGTTTTAAAATCTTGCGAAAATTTAATTTGCAACCAGCATAATAAATCGAAAAATTTTCAGAAACATTGAAAAATATATTCACCGAGTTGCATAGTGGAAATTTTCAAAATTAAACTTAATTTTGATACGAACAAATTTTTTGCAACTTGTCGATGTTGTCATTATTATAAGTTCTAAAACCAAGATTTTTGAAATGATACACAATTTTTACTTAAAACTACCGTACGAAATTCCAAGTTTTCTAAAAATGTTGAAAACATTCTTTAGCAGCGTCTACATTTAATACTTTCAAACCTGCATGCAAATTGGACTTAAAACCATCATACTGGATCAAACATTTTTTGAAAAAGTGAAAAAAGTTGTTAATCATATATTAGAGCCAAGATTCAAGAAAGACCTACAAAATTATACCAAGTTTGACTTTAAAACCATGTTACGAGATCGAAAATTTGATAAATTCTGTATGGTACTTAACGCTGCGCAGTACTGTCATATTACAGCTTAACAGTTGTAATTTATCAAACAAACATAGGATTTCCTCAATTCTAGCATATATACCATACAGGTGGTTCTTATTTATACTTGGTGGAATTTTTATTTAGAATGGCTCTGCTCTTATCTTAAAGTTATGTTCGAATACCCAAAAAAATTAGCTTAAAAATTGAGCCAACTCGGTTAATAATTAGGGGTGATACAAAGACTACAAAGCTTCGTATTGATTTGACATGGGAAAAAGTCAACTTTTTGTAAATTTAATACTTAAGCGTAATGATACGTTGAAAATAACTCCGTGTTTTAATATGTATTGTTTGGGATTCGTCGGATAATAAGAGTCAATCATTAAGGGTGAATGATTCTAAGCCATTCTTATGGGTTCCTAAAGAAAACTACATAAGTGGCAAATTTAAATTTTGTATAATATTGCTGTTTAATAAAGCGTTCTTAAAGTTTATTTTTCGTAAATATTCATTAATCTTGAATTGAGGAGCATCCAGTCATTATTTTTTTTCAGGCGTTTCGAGGTTTTTAATCAATGATACCCATGAAATAACTTGATTACATAATTTCATTTTGTTTAAATATTTTATGTCTGTTATTTTTCGAAATATTTATAGCTATTAATTTGTTTTCTAGAATACTCCTGAATTTTTAAGCAATTCGAAATTGTTTAAATATGTACCAGGAGCGTTCGTACTAAACTAATAGATAACTCATACCAATTAAATACGTGGCAAATGAAAAAATGCATGCAACAATTTTAATTTACTTAAACATTTAAAATTTTCGGAACATTTAGTAATATAAAACATTTATGCTGTTTTTTGGGTAAATTATATATTTGAACAAAGACGTATTACTGAAGCAATAGTAATATCATTTTAACAAATTATTTTATTGTTATCTTTGGTTAAAGAATTTATAACTATTAGAAAATACGTTCATTTTGCGACTTACCAGGAATAAACAAATGTTGAAGCAAATTAAAATCTTGTAAGTAATTGAAAATTAGTTAAAAAATGGCAGAGTATTCTTAATAAGCGATTATTTACACAGTCAACTCTGTCAATAGTGCCGCAAAAGTTTTAGCTTTTACGATATTTCTCGAAAGAGCCGTGCTTTTACTCTTCGCGCGTATCGCCCTCCGAAACGGCTGAGAATATTCGCATCGCTCTCTCACAATAGTGTGGCACTATTGCAAGAGTACTTTTCACCTGCCTATAATTATTGCTTATTGATCATGGATTAGTTTTTATTAATGATTGAAAATTAATTATCATATAATCGATAAATGAATTGGTAAGTTATCAATAAACATAAATAACTTATAGTTTTTAATGATAATTATTATTTTTCATTATTTCATAATTAATTATTAATTATTATATATTTAGTTATAGAATTGGTAAGTTATTATTCACGATTAATTATTTTTAATTTAATTATCAATAGATTAATGACTAAAAATAAACTATGAATGAATAATTATGAATTACTCATTATCATTGATTATAAGGATAAATACTGAATATATATATTCAAAACATATCAAACTTATTATATAATTATAAATTATAATAATAAAGATCGTGAAGTTGGCCGTATTCGCTTGGGGCACGATTGACAGAGCAGCGTAGGAGTGGGGAAATCCCTCAATCGAAAATTAGGGGAAGCGGTTCTATAGACAGTAGCACTATTGACAGAGTGACTGTAAAATAAAAAACTTTTGAAAAGCGTTTATAAAGCGCAATTTTTCTTAAAATTAAAATTTGTCACTTATGGGGTTTTCTTTGTAGACCCATAAGAGTGACTTAAAGTCATTTACTCTCAAAATTTATGATTGATTCTAATTTTCTGCCGCATTTTGAAAAAAAATATTGTATCACGGAACTATTTATAACATTTTATTGCGTTTAAATATGAGATTTACTAAAAAGCTGACTTTTCCCATGTTAAATTAATGAAAAACTTTATGGTCTTTGTACTGACTTCAAATGGCATAATATAATATAATGTAGTATGTGCCGTTGGTAAGAATATAACATGTTTTATAGAGTTCTTAAAGAGGTATTCATAAGAGCGTAAGCAATGTGTACTTGTGAATTATACAGGGTGATTCTTTTACCTTTAGACATCGAAATCTCTCAAGAAATACACATCCAACGAAAAAAATGTTCTTAATAAAAACTTTTTTTTTAGGGAAAAAGCGACCCCGCAAAAATGCACCCCACACGCCACCCCCTGGGGGCGGGAGGGGGTAACTTTCAAATTTTAAATGGCAACCTATATATTTCATTACAGATTTAGATTCCTTATCAAAAAATACGCCAGTTTTGTCCAATTTTTTTTTTTGAAATTTTTTTCCTATTTCGAAAATAAAAAGTTTTTATCAAGGACATTTTTTCGTTAGATGCATATTTTTTGAGATATTTTGATGTCTCAAGATAAAAAAATCACCCTGTATATAATATTAATGCTAACATTTTACTATATATAGGATATAAGTGGGGTTGAAGCATGTTAAATAATGATTAGAAATGTATGTACCTTACCACTTTATTAAAAAAATTATAAAATTATAGATATTTTAACCAATTACATGATTTAGCGATCTAGATATGTTTTAGTAGATAGGCGGTTAACAACTGAAAGATAAGGGATATAGGGTAGAATGGTGGTTGCTTTTCTCTCTCTTTCTTTAGTATATTGTGTTGACTTGTTATTTTGCGTGTAGTTTCTTATTGCTTCATCAATTTGTTTGTTTGAGTTGTCGTTCTGTATTAGGATTTGTTTAACGTTTTGTAATTCCTTTTGTAAGTTATCTTTATCTGTTATGGAGACAGCTCTGTAAACAAGAGCGTTGATGACCGATTGCTTTTAAAATGGGTGGTAGTAAGAGGAAGCATGTAGGTATCTATTTGTATGAGTGGGTTTTCTGTAAGCTTTATGTCCTAATGTGTTATCAGATCTTTTGTTAACTAGGACGTCCAAGAAAGGCAATTTTCCACTTTGTTCAATTTCTATGATGAATTGGATATTGGGGTGTATTTGATTGATGAAATCGAAAAACTTGTATAGTTCGTCTAGTCCATGTCTATTATTAAAAATTAATCTATTTTCAAAGAACTCTATGAGGAGATTTTTCTTACTAAAACTAACACCTTTAGTAAGCTCAGGTCTTCTCAAGGTAAGCTACTAACAGCTTCAGCTTTTTTAAAATGATGCAGGGACAACAAAATCGTCCCAAAATTCTGAAGATTAAAAAAGCATTTGGGAACATCTAAATCCAAATCAATTCTACATAAAACAATTTTGCTTCTTTTAAAAGAAAGAATACAACACACCAAATTTGTCCTAACCACTAACTTAAAAAACTATTAAAACTTTACCTTTTACTCTCTAATACTCTCAGATTTGATATTTGGTCCACATTGGACCAAATATCGTTTGACCAATTCCAACGGATTAAAGATCTTTCCACTCAAAGACAAAAAATAAAATTTGACGAATTTCTTCCAGTAAAGCACACACCACTAACGAACACAGTAAAAAACATCTCTGATCATCCTCTTATCAACGAAATGATTTCAGCTCTGTCTAAAAAATATGTTGATTAGTGAAAATGCTGTATGGTTATGAATGTTAAAATCTTAGATTCTGAAATTTCATTATTTATTGCATGATTATGAATTTTAATTATATTGTTAACTGTATGGTTATAAAATTTTATTATTTCATAAATTTTAATTATATTGATTACTGAATAGTGATGGATGCCTGAATTTTTAGATGATACTTCTTTCTATATGATTATGCATCTTAATAATCGAATTATATTGTTCACTGTATGGTTATGAAGTTTCATTATTTTATGAATTTTAATTATATTAATTACTGTATAGTGATGAATGCTTTAATTTTTAGAATACATTCCTTTCTATATGATTATGCATTTTAATAATCGAATTATATTGTTTATTGTATGGCTATGAAATTTCATTATTTATCACATGAATATCAATTTTGGTTATAATAATTATTATGGGTTTTTATTATTTCAGAATATATTCCTTCTATATGATTATGCATTTTAATAATGGAATTGTATTAATGACTGTTTGGTTATGAATGTTTAAATTCTTAGATTATATCCTTTAATTTATGATCACGGATTTCAGTAATATAATTATATTGTAACTGTGTGCTTATTCATCTCATGAATACGAATTTTAATTATAATAATTGCAGTATGGTTATGAATTTTAAAATTTTTAGCTTATATTTCTTTCTATATAATTATGTGAGTATAGATGTTCAAGTTTTCATAAATTATATTCAATTATAACTGTTAAGAAATCATCAATTATTACATGTACAACCCTTCAATTATTTAAAACGATTAAGCTGGGTTCAGTTCAACCAGTAAAACGTTTCTATTTTTTTGTTCGCGAGTATTCTGTGCGATCATCTAAAATCGGTCTCCAACTTCTGCCTTCAGTTTGAATTGCCTCAGTGAAATATAATGTCACCATTCTTCAAAATCATCTGCGAATACACCATGAGTACTCTACGAAATCAACGAGTAAGTACCTAATTTTCTCCCGTAAATTTACATTTAATTCTTGTACGAAAATCCTAACCCAGGTTTTTCTTCAAGGTCCTGGTGGAAACGTGGACGAGGTAACAACCCACAACTATATAGTGCACCTGTCAGTTTTGTCCAATTTATATTTAAAAATTTTTAATAAATCTGTATATGTAACTGAATTATTTCCTTATCCCTTAGACAAGTTCCTTCAGATCTTGAGATAAAACGAGGACCTTTCAGGATAAGAAGGGTTAGGGTACGTTCGACGTATCACTGTGATTTTGTTGGATCAGATATTTTTTATTGTCATTAAAAAATAATTCTTTTATCTCACTTCATGGAAGAAGAAACTACAAATTTAGCAGAAAAATCACTAACATGGGAAAAAGTACTAAAATGACATCGCTGAGGTTTACGACTGGGGCGTCAACTATGTTCCATGGTAATCAGCTTTGTAAAATCCTGATTTATGAAAAATTGAAAACGGATAATTTCATGATAAATTCAATAAAAAATTTGTTTAAACTTTTTTCATGCAAAATTTTACCATTTTTTATTTAAAATTTAAAAATTCAAACATGTATAATTTTATCTGTCATACCTTCAAATTTCAACAAAATTCAATTATCGTTTTCGGAAATGTCGACAATTGAAGAAAATCCAACCTGAAAATTAAATATGGTGCAACTCCTAAAATTATGAGAATTAAATTTTTTTCTAATTCATAAAAATATATATTTTCTTTTTCTTAGATTTTCATCAAATAATGTCTCTCATACTGTGATACCGCGATTTTTAATTTGGATTTTCTTATAATAGGATTATTTTTTTGGATCAAGCATTTTTTATTCTCATAAAAAATGATTTCTTTATCACACTACATGCAAGAAAAAACAAAAATTTCATCAAGAAAACCAGTAATATGAGAAGAAGCGCAAAAATGGCATCACTGAGGTTTATGACTGAGGCGTCAACTTCAATCCATGGTGATCAACTTTGTAAAATCCTAATTTAAAAAAATTAAAAGCGGAGAATTGCACGATAAATTGAATAAAAATTTGTTTTAACTTTTTTAATGCAAAATTTCACAATTTGCATATAAAATTGGATAGTTTACAAATGTATAATTTTATCTCTGATATTTCCAAATTTTAACAAACTTTAATCATCGATTCCGGAAATGTCAACAATTCAAGAAAACCCAACCTAAAAATGTAACATGGTGTAACTTCCAAAATGCTGTAAATTTAAGAAAAATCCTTAGGCATTAAAATGTCTCGTATATAAGGCCATCTGGCCTTAAAAAATTGGCTTGCTTACTTTTCCATTTTCACAGAATTTTCTTAAAACTAACTCTTAAAAAATAACTTCTATCCACACTTTATCTCTAAGACCGCTCGCTCTTATCGTCTTGCGTTCCTCGCTTCGCCTCGCCTCGCACGCATATCCCTACTTCCTTGCTTTGCCTCGCATTGCCAGACTCTCCCTCCGCGGCTAATATCTAATACTTATCTACTTTTCACCATATTTACATTTTACTTATATCTGCTTTGTCTCATATTTACAATCTTTAATTTTCCATTCCTCTTCCAAATCCTCCTCCTCCTGTTCCATCTTACGCAACACTCCCTTCACCCATGCTACTGCCCTTTTGAACCCTCTTTCTTGCATCAATACCTTACTGATTATCCCACACATTTTCACCCCCTTGCACTCCCTCAACCTCTGTTTAACGCTTGCATCCCCCTGCCGCAGAATTCACACATCCTCTTCTCCTAGAAAGACAGAACCTATTGAAACCCGCCATGGACCCACATCTTATCCTCGCCATAAGTTTCTGACTTACTTTCTCTTCTTTCTTACAAAAAAATTGCGCTCTCTGGCTTCCATAGTTCCCGCTTAACATAGATTGTCTTATTATCTTCTCTGTTGCTGCATTCTCTCTCTCCATGCTGTTTTCTTAACCACCTAATGCATGCATGCACCTTCCACCCTTCCTTGTGCATCCTTCTCACTTCATCCATCTGCAGTCCATTCATTTTAAAATACCTTTTCCTTTCAACCTCATCTTTCAACCCTCCCATCTGTTTTCCTTCTTCCACAAACACTTTCTAACCAGCTTACTTCTCATCTCTTTTAAAAATTCTTATATTCACACGCCTGGCCCCCTGTTTTAATCTCTAAACTCGTATTACTCATCTCTCTTTCGACAATATAATTGAGCGTATTCCTTGACAACCCCAGTGTCCACCCTACATACCTTTCCTGTATCCTATTTACCTTATTACTTTTCTTTCACCCCCTCACTTTTACTCCATAAAATCAGACACTTATCTCCAGCGATTTGAACAATTTCATTCTCCTTCCAAAATCATCTGCGAACAACTTCTTTCCCAACCCCAACACCTGCCTCATCATTACATTTATCCTCCTTACTCTTTCTTTCATGTGACCATCCACTTCACCTTTTTTTTTTAAGCAGGAAGCTTAGGCACACAAACACTTTCACCTTCTGAAGCACCTTCCACTTCTACTTACACTGCCCTCCCTTATCCCTTTAACCGGCTTTACTTAACACCATAACGTTCGACTTCTCTGCATTTAGCTCTAACCTATTTATATCCAGTTATCTTCTCAACCTCATCACCGTCTTTTTCGAGGCCTTCTTGCTTTTTTCCAGCTGCACAACGTTATCTGCATACGGGATTGACCATATCCTAAGTACTTCTTTCACTCTATCTTTTGTCCCTTCATATACCTTTTATACCTTCTCTATTAGGCCTTTCTTCACTCTTCTCGCATCAATTGCCTTCCACAACCTCCCCTCTATCCACCGAAAGAGACGCATCTTTGAAATCCACTAAAAACGCGTACACTTTTGACCCCTTCTTCGCTAATTCCTTATCCACCCCGTGCTGCAATACGTAAATATTTTCGATAGGGATCCTCTTCTTTCTAAAGCCCGCCTGCGTCTCTGGCAATATTCCTTTCCCCTGGACATCCTTCTGCAGCCTGTCCGCTAAGACCATCGCGTATTCTTTGTACACCGTATTCATTAGCATGATCCCTCTATAATGTTTTTACCATCTCTATCCCCTTTCTTATACAATGTCTTGATCAACCCCTTCCTCCACC
>JAUELO010000326.1:3863865-3875293 GCA_032357855.1 Amphibolips quercusostensackenii
ATTTTATTCTTTTAATTAACAACCCCCCCTCTCTCTCTCTCTCTCTCTCTCTACTACTACTACTACTACTACTACTACTACTACTACTATTCTCCATACGTCTTCCTCCATGGTAGACTTTTCAGCCTCCTCCTCAAACCTTTTATTTTCTTCCTCTTTTTTTCTGTTACACAACTCATTATACTCTTTCTTCTTGCATATGTATTCTTCTGCACTGCTCTTTCCACCTCTCCATTTTTTAAATTCCGTTTTTACTTCTTTTTTTGACCTTACAATCCTCATCAGAGCTACCTATTGTTTCCTGTTGACTGATTTCTTTCTTAACTGTATCATTTGATATTCTTTTTACTCTTCCTATCAATATTTCTATCTCCCCGCTTACATTTCCCTCTCTCATTTTCACTATCTTTATCTTCATTAGCTAAATTCTATTAATAGTTACAACAATTTTTTATTTAAAATATTTAAAATAATTAATAACAATTTATATTGAAACAAGCGAGTAAAATGGAACAATTTTAAATACAAGCGTTCAAAATTAACACTTTATACTCGAAGCATTTCATTTCAGAATATTCATTCAAAATGATAAAATTTAAAAATATTTCTCTTATGAATTTTAATATTGTACTATTGAAAAATAAAAGCCCTCCACGGAAAAAAATTGAATGTCTTACAAAAATTTTTTTGCTTAAGATCGAATGTGAAAAATTGATATTAAGATATGCGAAATTGATATTGTATGAAAATTGATTCTTTGTGGAAGCAATCTGAATTTCTGCATTTTTAAGAAAATTTTGAAAATTTATCGTGATTTTCAGAAGTTTAACACCGATTGTTCATGAAGTTTTCAATAAATTTTTTTTAAATTTAAGAAAATGGTATACCCATTATTATTTAAATTGAAATAATTCTATTTTTAAATCGAAACTTACCCCCTGATGTTAATTTTGGCTTGTTTGATCCAAAAAGGAAACCAGCTTAAGAAATGTTAAATTTAAAGGGTGCTTAAATCAGTTCTTGATTTTATTACCCTCTAACTTTAGAATTACTCTCGGTTTTTTTATTATCCTGAAATAACGATTTAGAAAGTTGACCAGAAATTGATATTTTGAAGTTTGAAATTTTTTTACGACTAAATTGGAGTTAACTTTCAATATTTGTAGGCGCTGGAAAATGCTGGAATTTTAAAATAATTTATTCACCATCTTATCAGGAAGTTTACGAGTAGGGACATTTTTTGTTAAAAAATTAGATTAAATTGAATATTTGAAAATCCAAATTAAACGATATCGAGTAACGAAAGTTAGTTTTATATTAGTCGTAACGTAACAAAAAATTAGGAGGGCAATTACATCAAGAGTTGATTTAAATACCCTGTAAGTTTGTATTTTCAAAAATAATTTTTAAAATTTTAATAATGCAATAAAAATATAGAAAAATGGTCATTTTTCTTCTATTTTTAAAATGAAATTTTTGACTTCTTTTTACCCAGCATCTTTCAAACATAAATTAAAATACTTCATTATATGCCCAGCTTGATTAAAGAAAATTTTATATCATAGAACCTAATTTTTTTTAGTTTCATCATGCACAGAATTTTTACATTCTTCTCATCCTTGAAATTTGAAAATAATATTTATGTAAAAAAAATAAAATGAATTTAATACATTTATGTGTTAATTAGTCTCAAAAACGTGTTAAATTAAATCTTATAGCAAATTCTATTTAAACTTAAATAGTTGAGATTATTTTTACTATATATAAACCAGGAATCAGCCTGGAATTATGAGCACCAGGAAAAACCGGAAAATAGCCGGTGATTTTTTTTTAAATCAGAAATTTTTTCGATTTTGTTTTACTTTTGCAAAAAATATCGTCTTGCTCTTAAAAAAAAATGTGTTTGGAATTGTGATCAGTTTTACCAACCGTTTCCGTTAGAATGTCGAGAATCATTTAATATTCAAGACTTTGAAGTTAATTTTTCATTTAAAAATTATTATTCTATTCATATCAATATTATAATGATATTAATATTAATATTATATTAATAATTCTAAGTTAATATATTATAATATTTGTTATACTATACACTAATTACTGATAATTTGTATTAAAAAGTTATAACTTGGGGTTATTGTAAATGTTTCGCAAATAAATTTAACAACCGCTTTTCGAGAAAACCTGATTTGAAGTTGGGGAATGCCATAAGCTACGTATTATATACTTTGCTTTCAAATATAAAATTTACTTACTTCTGGTCATTTCGGGACCATAAAAGTCTCGTATAATATTACAAAATAGAATACAGATGAAAGCATGGTTTCCTATCTAAAATCAAAAATCTATATTTTAGATCATGGGTCATAAAAACGCGAATATCTCCTAAGCTACGATCGACAGAATTTTTCATATTTTTCTCTGCAGTTTATTAAATCACAGCTTCACACTCTATCACATATTAACCTATTGACTTCTTTTTTTGTTAAACCTTTCTTTTTTTTCTCTCTCTCTCTTTTTGAGAAAATTACTCTTTTTTTCGCTTAAATGAGAAATAAATTATTAGAACGCAAAAAGAAAATCCAATTATTTTTGCTTAAAGTTAATTGGTTTTTATTAAAAATTCTAATTTTATATCTTTGGTTCAGAATTCATCTCTTTTGGCTAAAAATTCTACTATTTGCTTCAAAATTTATTTACTTTATATAAAATTCAATTATTTTGTTGAAAAATCATATTTTTTGGTTGAAAGCTGATACATTTTATTTCAAAAGTCTAATATTATCATTTTTGTTCAGAATTCATCTATTTTTTTTTTTAATTCTACCATTTAGTTGAAAATTCAATTTTTTTTTTTTTGAAAATGTAACTATTTTGTTGAATTGTCGTCTTTTTGGTCAAGAATTCAACTGTTTTATTTAAAATTTGTGTTTTTGAATAGACAATTTGTCCTTTTAGATTTAACATTCATATTTCCGTGGGAAAGTTAACATTTTCGTTTGAAAATTCATATTCTTTAGTTGAAAGATATTTTTTTTCAAAAGTCTAATATTATACTTTTGGCTCAGAATTAATCTTTTTTAATTCATAATTCTACTATTTAATGAAAAAAATTGCATTGAGTTGAAAATTCAACTACTTTTATAAAATTACATCTTTTTGAATGAACATTAATTATTTTTATTTGAAAAGTCTACTCTTATATTTTTAATTCAGAATTAATCAGTTTTGGTTGAAAATTCTACTGTTTGGTTAGAAACTGAATTATTTTGTTAAAATTTCAACTATTTTGTTAAAAAGTCTTCATTTTTGGTAAAAAATATAACTGTTTTATGGATCATTCGTCTTTTTGGATAGAAAATTGATCCTTTTGGATTGTAAATGAATCTTTTTTTTGTTTAAAAGTTTATTTTTCTTAATTAGAAATGGTCGTATTTTTTGGTTGGAAGCTAATTTCTTTTATTTGAAAATTTACTATTATATTTCTGGTTCAGAATTCATCTCTTTTGGTTTGAAATTTTACTATTTTGATAAAAATATAATTATTTTGTTAAAAATGCAACAATTTTGATGGAAGGAAATCTTTTTTGGTCGAAAATTAAACTGTTTTACAAAAGATTTATCTATCTTTATAAAAAAATTGGTCCTTTTGAATTAAAAATCCATCTTTTGGTAAAAAAGGCGTCTTTTTTGTTTGAAGGCTAATTTGTTTTATTTAAAAAGTCTTTTATTATACTGCTTTTGGTTCAGAATTCATCTTTTTTTTGGTTTCAAATTTCACGATTTGGTTAGAAATTCAATTATTTTATTAAAAATTTAACTATTTTGATGAGATTTCTTTTTTTCAGTTAAAAATTCAACTGTTTTGTTGATCATTTGCCTTTTTTGTATAGAAAATTCATCTTTTGTTACAGAAATTTATTTTTTAGATTGAAAATAGATTATTTTTTATTTCAAAGTGTACTCTTATATTTTTGGTTCAGAATTGATCTCTTTTGTTTAAAAATTCATTATTTGGTTGAAAATTTAACTATTTTGTGGAAAAGTAATCTTGTTTTATTTAAAATATTCGCATTTTTTGTTGAAAGCTAATTCGTTTCGTTTTAAATGTATACTATAATTTTTTTGATCAGAATTCATATATTTTGGTTGAATATTTTAGTTTTATTTGAAAAGTTTACTATCACAATTTTGGTTCAAGATTCTGCTATTTAGTTAAAAAATCAACTTTTTGTTATAAACCCAAAATTTTTTTTAAAAATATTATATTTTTGGTTCAGAATACATCTCCTTTGGTTAGAAATTTTATTATCTGTTTGTAAATTTGATTATTTTGTTAAAAATGTAACTATTTTGTTAAAACGTCATCTTTTGGTAGAAAAATGGTATTTTTTGGTTGTAATAAAATCTCCTTTCTTTAAAAAATCTACTTATATATTTTTGGTTTAAAATTAATCTTTTTTTTTTTTGCTAAAAACTGTACTATTTGGTTGATAAGTTAATTATTTTGTTGAAAATTCGCCGATTTTGTTCAAAAGTCATATTTTGTTTTTGGAAATATTTGTTTTTTGTTTTGTTTGAAAGTTAATTTGTTTGATTTAAACAATTTTCTACACATTTTTGGTTCAAAGTTTATCTCTTTCGATTCAAAATTCCACTATTTGGTTAAAAAATAAATTATTTTGTTATAAATTCAACTGTTTCGTTAAAAAGTTATAATTTTCGGTTGAAAGCTAATTCGCTTTATTTAAAGTTTACTATCACATTTTTGGTTTGAAATTTATCTATTTTGGTTTAAAATTCTACTATTTATTTAAAAATCCAATTAATTTGTTGAAAGTGGAACTATTTTGTTAAAACGTCTACTTTTTTTGGTCGAAAATTCAACTGTCTTGTTAAACATTCATCTATTTCGATACAAAATTGGTCTTTTTTGATTGAAAATTCATCTTTCAGTAGAAAAGTTGTTTCTTTCGGTTCTACGTGATTTTTTTATATGTACTATTGTATTGTTGGTTCAAAATTCATCTTTTTTGGCTAAAAACTCTACTATTTGGTTGAAAAGTCATATTTTTTGGTTAAAAATATTCGTCTTCTTTGGCTGAAAGCTAGTTCGTTATATTCCAAGTCTGCTTTTATATTTTTGGTTCAGAATACATCTCTTTTATTTAAAAATTCTACTATTTGTTTGAAAATTCAATTATTTTGTTGAAACGTCATCTCTTTCGTCCAAAAAGTCAACTGTTTTTTTAACATTTATCTTCTTTGTCAGAAAAAGTCAACTACTAAGTTTTTAGTCAAGAATTCATCTTTTTTGGTCAAAACAGTTATTATTTAGTTGAAAATTCTAAAATTTTGTCAAAAAGTCATAATTTTCTAATTTTTTATAATCACCCATATAGTGAAATGGCTTGTAAGTGCAGCCTTTTATGTGGAATATTATATATCTCAAAAAGAAAAAATCTTGAGAAAACAAGTGGCCCTGACTAAAAGAAAGTTGGTAGCTCGACGCTTGGGTCTACGAGTGCCATAAGCATAGGCAGAATAATAAGCTGCTATACGGCGTCCTTTGACAATGCACCCGGCACTTGTTAATCCATTTTCGGCTGTCACGAATGTAGGGAGCTTGTGAGGTGCTTACGGCGACAGGTAATATTGTAAAATGGTATATTGCTTCTCAGGAAAATTCCGTGCCCAAGTAGCAGAAGAACATTTTTCCTCAGAAGCACCGCTTTTGCTTACAATGCTTATGTTTCATCTCTTCATTTTCTTATAGTTTCCGTCAATTTTCCACATCTACGGTTCCTACACGTTACTTTGTCAAAATTTCGATTTAATGTATATGTATAATTTTTATTTGTTTTATACATCACTAGAACATTGTGCGCGGTTCATTTTTCAATATTTTTGATAGATTTTGCATAAAATCTTTTATCCTTTGAAACCATTGTGTGATTTATGGAAGTTTCTTTAACATAGCGAGAAAATTTCAGTAAATTAAATATGAATGACGCAATCTTTTTCATTCACTTACATTTCTTTAATCGTAGCAGATAATTTTTTTTTCATTGAAAAAATATGACTCGCTGCGTGTGTAATAACCCGACCACAGCTCTTTTAATGTATTTTTTAACAATTAAAAAAAACATTTAAAAAATACATTTTGAAGGTATTTTCGCATGAACTGTTCATCAAGGTAAAATTAAATCCGACTATTTAAAATTGATTCGAATTCACTATAAGATCCCATTTACCACATTTTTTGGGCATATTTTTTACATAAGTGTATCAAACTTTTTTGTATCAACTGCAATTTAAGATCTATATCTTATAATTTATTTTAATTGATATTTGATGCCAGTATATTTGATGCCAGTAGGGATTGTTCTCCTATATAACAATTAGATTAAATTTTTAATATTTTCGCTAGTAGTGAAGTGCGCCGAAAAACCTTTTTTTGTTCAAAATTTAACAACTTGGTTGAAAGTTGAACTACTTTGTTAAATTTTTTTTATGATTGATCATTTTAGTTTAAAAACTTTTTTGTCAAAATTTAACTATTTTTTACATTTCTTTTGTCGTAAATAAATTTTTTAACTGAAATTGTAACTATTTCAGGTTTCGGTTGAAAATTTGTTTTCTGAAGTTGAAAATTTAACTATTTAACTATTCACTTTTTTGGTTGAAGATGCATTTCTTTGGCTAAAAATTTAACTATTAGGTTGAAATTTCTTTTATTTAGATCACTATGCTGGAATCGTTTTTTAGACCAGTATAAGCTAAAGGCTTTTCTATCAGTCCAATCTTTTCGAGGCTGGCTCACATTGAAGGTCCTAACATTAAGATTTTAATTAAATAATACATTTTCTCCTTTTAATGTGCAGTTTTTTATTAACAGTTGTTAAATATGCCGAAAGATGTTTTTACATTCTCATCAGAGAAAGTATTAGATTAGTATAAAATTTGACCCCCCTCCCGCACCCGGCTTTTTTCAAATATGCACGTTTTGAGACCTCCTGAACCCACAAAAAAAGATTTTCGCGAATGTACTGGCTGTATGTATGTATGTGTGTGGGTCTGTAAATTTTCAGTCTGTAGCATGATAACTTTCGAAAGAATTAACATATTGGATTGGGCTTTGGCAAACTCTTTGCGTGTCTTAAAATAAAGATCAAGCTCATTAGCCATACATTTTGGATAAAAATTCAAAAAGTTAGAGCATTTTCAACATTTTTATGAAAACTTTTTTTGAAATTCAAAAATTCGATGTAAGGTTATTGTAGTAGTACTCAAAAAGACGAACAATTTATCTTTATGACTTTTTCCAATAAACAATACCAGAGATATAATATTAAAAAATTTTTTTAAAAAATGAAAATTTTAGGCCAAACAACGCAAGAAATGAACAAATTTTTAGAAAAAATAAACATTGCATTTTGATCAACCTTCGAAATTATCATAACAACTTTTTGCACAAAAAATAATGCAAAATCAAAAATTGCATTTTGCGGTCAAACTATACAAGATGCAAAAAACGATAAAAAAAACAAATATTGTGTGTTCAAGAAAGATCTACAAATTTGTTACATTTCACTTTTTAATAGAACGTGTAGTTTTGGTTTTATTCGTAAACAACTCCATTAAAAATAAAAAAATTGAATTTTTGGACAAACGACACAAGATACAGAAAAAAAAACGTTAACAAAATTCGTTTACCTGAAAAGAGCTACAAGTTTTTTATTACTTATTTTTCAATATAATGCGTAGTTTTTGTTCTGATCGTGAAAAATAACATTACAATGAAAAAATTAAATTTTTGGGAAAACGGCGCTGCGTACGATAAAAAATTATTTGATAAAAAGTGTGCGTTCAAAAAAGATCTACAATTTGTTAGTGATCACTTTTTGATAGGGCGCGGGTTTTTTTTTTGTAATTTTTGATTGAGGATTGAACTATTTTGTTTCATCTTTTTTGGTTGGAACTTCAACTACATAGTAGAAAGTACAACTACTTTGTTGGAAATTAACCTTTTTGGTTGAGATTCATGATTTTATTTGAAAATATTCTTTTTTAATTCAACTACTTTCTTTAATTTTTTTGTGAAGATTAATTTTTTTAACTGAAAATTTAATTATTTCATGTTTGCTTGAAAATTTATCTGCTTAAGTTTAAACTTCAATTATTTAGTTGGAAATGTCTCTATTTTATTGAAAATTCAATTTTTTTGGGTTAAAATTAATATTGCTGGTTAAAAATTTATTTCTTTGGTTGAAAATTTAACTATGGGGTTGAAAATTTCTTTAAATTTGTAAATGTTTGTTTGATAATTTTGTAAATTTCTTTAAAAATTAATCTTTTTTGGTAGAAAATTAACCTTCTTGGTTGAAAATTTATCCTTCTGTCATTCCCCTTTCAGGGTAGGCGTTACTCACTGGGTGAGGAAAAGAGTAATTTATGGGGGGGGGTAACCTATACTAATCAATTTTTTGCCAAAAATTTGTTCATTTTTTTGTAAAAATGCAATTTTTTGTTTAAAAATTCATCTGTTTGGTTGAAAATTTAACTTTTTTGTTTAAAATATATGTTCTTTGGTTAAAAAATGATATTTTTACTAAAAACTCAACTATTCCCTGTTTGGTTTAAAATTTATCTTCTTCAGTTGAAAATTCGACTACTTGGTTGAAAATTCCTATATTTTGTTGAAAATTAATCTTTTCGTTGTAGAACATTAGCCTTAATGGTTCAAAATTTATTCCTTTAATTGGAAATTAGTTCTATTGGAAATTAATTTTTTTACTGAAATTTCAACTATTCCATGTTTTGTGGAAAATTTATCTTTTTTATAGAAATTTAATCTTCTTGATTTTAAACTCATCTGTTTGGTTAAATATGTAACTATTTCGTTGTACATTAAATTATTTTGTTGAAGATTTATTTCTTACTGAAAATGTAACCTTTCTATTTTTGTTAAAAATTATTTTTTTATTTAATCTATTGGTTCAAACATTTCTTCTAAAATTTAAATATTTGTAACAAAATTGTGGAAAAGCGACACAAGGTAAGAAAAAAAAATCATTAAACTAAAGTTTTTAACCCAAGAAAAATCTACAAATTTCTTATTATTTGTTGTTAGGATGCGTATTGTTTGCTCAAGTCGTAACAAATAACATTGCAAATAACACATTTTTACTTAAAAAAATTTTTTAATAGCATAAGCACTTCTTAAAATTATAAAAACAAGACAATAACACTACATTTTTTCAATATCAATGCATATTATAAATTGTAATAATATAAATTTATGGAAATGATACATTTTTTAAGGTTACTGAAAATAACAATCAATGCGAAATAAAGAAAAAATTTTATAGTAATCATAAAAAAACAAAATTTTTACTTTAATTTGCAATATCTGAATAAGCAGACCCGGACCGAGGTACAGAAATAAATATGAAATACATTTCAGATGCAGAAAAGTTTGCATTTTGACAAAATCGAGTGCGAAGCGCGAGATACGTGATGAGAATGTATTCATTAAAGTCGAAGCAGCTTTAACAAAAGATAATTCACAATTACCAAATACCCGCCCATTGGGCAGATTTTTTAAGACTATAATATACGTGGTTGATTAAATATAAATATAATATAAAATAAATATAATAGCTATTACATAAAAAAAGTTAATAGTTTTTTTCAGTCTTATTTTCTTAGAGTTTTTCTTGACATCACTCACATCAAAATATCTTTTATACATACGCCCTTTCTCCTTATGACTTCCTTTCTTTTAGTGTTATAATTATGAAGAAAAATTATTTTTTATTTTTAAAGAAAATTTATCATAAAAAAGCATGAGATTTTACATGGGAAGAATGCTTTTAGAAGTGAAGTGTTATTTTAAAAATAAAAATATTCTTCAGTTCAAAGCAGAAAAATAATGTATTCCAACTTCCAATCAACATTCAGTATTGCGGCTCTCCATTTTCCCTCTTTCTAACCCCTTTCCAAAATAAAAATTTCGAATATCTAGATCATTAAAAAATACAGATGAATATTTTTAATAGCTTGATGAATAAAGCAAGCTTAATTGTAAAGAAATGAACGAAATAAACTGACGATATATAAAAGAATGTATTATTTGAAATAAATTTGGAAAATGACTAGGACTTAATCTTAAGTTGTTCAATTTTTCGGCAATCATCCATATATACGTTTCTAAATATTATCATGAAACAGAATATACATTTATAATTCAATACTGATGAAGTATGGAAAATTTTGTTATTTAATAATTTAATTTTAGTTTTGATGCAAGTTTCCTTTATAGGTATTGATTATTCTGCAAAGGAGACTGGACACAGACTGAAATTATAATTAGGAGAGCTTAGGCAATAATATTGATTTCTCGGTCTCGGGGAGTTTCATACACTTATTGAAAGAACTTTAACAGATAATAACTTCTAAGTTTTTTGCTCGCTATTCAAATGGGTCGTAAAGTGCAAAATCGAGTAGATTATTTTCTGAGAAATGGAAAGAGTAAGGTAAAAAATTTGTCAGTGCCACGATATAAGTGGTATGGGTAGGTAAAAATGCTTATTTATTTATCAATAGCATTGGCAATGAAGAACCAATTTTTTGACAGTTTCTAGAAGAGGATTTTAAGAAGATTTTTTATTGACAAGTTTGATAATTTAACGGAAATTAGAAAATATTATCTCTAGCAAAGGCTTGCAAACAAATATAATTTATATTTTAGCACTTTGCAAAACAACAAATTATTCTTTTTTTTTTGTCTCGAAATAACTCTTCAATGTTGGAAAAATTAAAAATATATATATTTAAGGATCCGGCAAAACAATTTAAAACAATTTAAACAGATAGAAATCACTAATGAATTCTGCAATTAACTGAATAAGAGAAAACTTAAGTTTATTTAAACTCAAATTATTTTTTGACTTTTTATATTAATTATTATTTCTTGTATAAATACAATGCCGATTGTATCCCGAAGCTCTAGAATAAAGTTTTTTATTGATTCTTTAAAAAAATATTGCAAAATATGTCAAGTTTTTAATTTTTGGCAATTATGAATAACTCTCGGAATAATGGTTATTTTTAAATGTGCTTAAAATATCCGCAATGTATCAAGAAAATCTTATTATTTTTTCTCTGGATTCTGTCAAAGTCTGAACGTGAAAACAAAATTTATAAAAATTGAAAGTAATATCATATATAAAATTAATAAACAAAATAATTTAATGAATTATACATGATTTTCACATTCATTTTTATTTTTACGATTTTTTTATTCTAAGCTCAGACTTTTGCTACTATCAGGAGAAAATAAATAAAATTTGCCTCACACATTGGGGATATTCCATAAAAAAGTTAAACATTTTGACCAATTTTCTCATATCCTGGGAAGCCTATA
>JAUELO010000326.1:3921850-3932999 GCA_032357855.1 Amphibolips quercusostensackenii
TTTTCATTTTTCTTTGCCTCTCTCTGTCTCTCTCTCTCCGTCCCCACTTTTTCTTTCTCTTGTTCGCTGGACCAGGTATAGAAACCACTCCACATCATCTCAGATATCGGTACACGGCTACAGAAGACAATTTCACACCTGATCTGTCCTGTAATTAAAAATCACAGTAATTGCATGCTGAGCAAAATGACGATGCTTCTCATTGGCTGAGTCGACACGATAAACGGGTATTGAGTGCAGAAATCGTTTCGTTTCCCAAGGTTTTCAGTTGATTGTTAGCTAAATACGGAGAAGATATGAAAGGGACCCAGGTTGAGAAATCAGAGAACTTTATCGACAGTGCCCTTCATGTCGCTGATAATAAAAGTGGAGACTTCAATGGGTTGAGCACTTTCAGACGACTGAATTTTAATTCTATTTTTGTAAAAACAAACTTCCTGAATTCTGTATTGAATGAAAAATACTCTTAAATAGAATAGGATCGTTTCAGTACGTTTTTTGTTAAGGGAAACAGTAAGCGACCCGTGCTAGGGAAAGGTTTTCTGCAGTTTTCCTCTTCCTCGGCGAAATTCAAGCAAATTCGAGTGTGTGTAAGGAATCGTACAAAAAATTCGTAAGACGCTTGAAGGAGAGGGAGGATTTGGTAAACTCCTACAATTTCTAATGAAAAGGGGGAGGGAGGTGCAAAGTCTTATGTAAGACAATTTTTTAATAAAACAAATAATAGATCCAAATATATTAAAATGTTGACCAAAAAAAATCAACAAAATAATTAAATTTTCAACCATGAAAATTAATTTTTAACTAAAAGAATGAATCTTCCACAACAAAATTTAGCAAACAAAAAGATGGATTATCAACTAAGAAGATCAATTTTCTACCAAAAAAGGCGAATTTTTAACATTAAACAAAATAGTTGAATTTTTAACTGAAAGAGATCAAATTTTTATCAGAAATTAAATAGCTAAATTTTCAGTTAGAAGAAATTAATTCTCAAGCAAAAAGAAAATGTATTTTTAACAAAACATTTAAATTTTAGGTGAAAAAAATAAATTTATTCCAAAAAAGATGTATTTTCAACCGAGAAGATTAATTTCCAAAAAAGAATAATTTTCCACATAATACATCAATTTTAAACCAAACAGTTACATTTTCATTTAAAAAAATTAATCCTCAAGCAACAAAAAACTAATTTTTTACAAAGCAGTTGAATTTTCAACGAAAGAATTTAATTTCGAACCAAAAAGATGATATTTCAGCCAAGAAGATTACTTTTCTATCAAAAATGATGACTTTTACGATTTACAGGAATCTGCAACGTAATAGTTAAAATTTAATCTAAGAAAGTATCAAATTTCAACCGTTTATTCTGCAAAATAGTTAAATTGCCAACACAGGAAATGAATTTTCAACTAAAATGATTAATATTCAACCAAGAAAATAAATTTTCTGCTATAAATATTTACAAAAAAATCGAATTTTTGTTTTAAAATTTTCATTTTAAAAAATTAATATTCAACCAAAGAAATCATTTTTGAACAAAAATAATTAATCTTTAACTAAAAAAATGACTTATTAATAAGGTAGTTGCATCCTCAACGGAAACAGAATCATTTTCCAAACCAAAAAGATGCTATTTCAATTAAGACTTAAATTTTCATCCAAGAAAGATTTTTCAGTCAATAAAGGTAAAAATGTTCATCCAAAATGTTGAGTTTTCGAGCCAAAAAGACGATTTTTCTACAGAAAAGTTGAATTTTCAACTATAAAATATCAATTTTCATCCAAAAGTTAAACAGTGAGATCTTCAATTAAAAAATTGAATTTAAAAAAAAAAAGAATTTTTAACCGCAAAAATTAATTTTTAACTAAAATTATGAATCTTAAAACCAAAAAATTAATTTTGAAACAAATAGTTGAATTTTCGAACAAAAGGGTAAAAAATAAATCAAAAAGGTTGACTTTTTAACAAAATTGTTTAATTTTCAACAAAGTAACTAAACTTCTAACCAAATCTTTGGATTTCTAACAAAAAAGATGAATTTTTAACAGAAAAAATTAATTTTCTACAAAAGAAAAGGAATTTTAAACAAAATACATAAATTTTACAACAATTATTTTAATATTCAACCAAAAATAATGAATTTAACAAAATTGTTTAATTTTTAGCCAAATTGTTGATTGAAACCAAATAATAAAATTTTGAACCAAAAATGATGCATTTTAAACCAAAAATATAATAGTAGACTGTACAAACAAAAATATGTATAGAGTTTCAATTAATAATAGATAGATTTTCTTTTTGGGTTCTATTAATTAAAATAAAGTTTTAAAAATATAAAAAATAAAAACGAGGACAGCTTTAAAAGTGGGGAATAAGGGAAAGACTGTGAACCCTGCGATAAATAATTTTCGACCAAGAAAATTAACTTTCTAGCAAAAAACATAGTTTTTTTTAACAAAATACATGAATTTTCAAACAAATAGTTAAATTTTCAACTAAAAAATAATAAATTTTCACTTGAAAAATATTAATAAAATAGTTTAATTTTGAACCAAAGAGATAAATTTTCAACCAAAAAGTTAATTTTCTATGAAGCAGTTACAGTTTTAACGAAAAGAGGACATTTCAACCCACAAATATCAAACGTCCACAAAGGATGCGAGTAATGAAAAATGATAATACGTTAAACAGAAATTAGGATGAATTATTAGGGTTGATAAATTTTATATTTTAAATTTCAAAACGAATTTAATTTCACATATTTCATAAGAAGTGAATTGGATTATTTAAGGATTTAAAATCATCCTTAGTTACAAACTTTGCCAAGAAGGGCATTATTCTGAAATAATAGAGCCAAAAATAAAAAAAGTGACGTAATCGAAAAAATATTTTTCGTTCTACCGGAGAGAAAGACATTTCATTCTCTCACGACTATTTCCGCAGTCACCCACGATTGGCTCGTTATGAGTTGCAGATTGACCCGTTATGAGTTACGGATTACGAAACGAACTTTTCATCGGTCGGATCGTTCGACCGAGTCCACTTAAACTCTAGTCTATTTTTCTTACCTCGAGGGAAGAACAAAGCTCGTTATTCTTAGCTTATTAATTATTTTCGAGAGAAAATTCTAATTCAAGAGTGATACTCGTCTCAATTTTTTTCATTTTTCTTCTTTTTCTTCAATTATTCATTAATATAAACTTCGTCAAACAGTGTTATATAATTATTTTTTTTCCGGAAGTGGAAGGAGTTAATAGACTCCTGGCTTCCAAGAAAACTTCGTTCGGTAAATATTTTCTTGTTTAATTGTATTGTTTAATAGTGTCTTTCCATAATGAAAATGTTTTACGGTACCTGTTTATCTAGAAACCAATCAATTGCTTTGGTGATGTCACTAGAACTTTATGTGGTTATTGAAAAAACAATACTGTTCTTCATAAAATACTTTAGTACATATTTTTTCCAAATTAAATATCAATAATGAATAAAATTATTATTTAAAAAGATAGTGTCTATCAGTGGGTATTACTTAAGTCGTAATTCAGCCTAAGTTTTACGTAACGCACGAAAATAAATAACGTAAATCTGAAGATGGTACACTTTAATACATAATGCCAATTTAATACAAAGGATTTTGTGCAGTTAAATATACAAATTAGAATTTTTTGTGAGTCAATAAAATGTTATAATTTCTAAAGTCATCTGGTCACAATGGTTTGATCACCATACATATTTTATTATGCACAGTATAAAAAAAATTATTTTCATATAATAACAAAGAAAAGTGTAAAGATTAGTCTTTTTATGTAAAATTGTTATAAAATAACGAATTTAATACTCAGTTTATGTTTCCTGTGGGCGATTACATACACTTTCTCACATCCCTGATCCCACTTCCCATTTCCGACTTTCCACTTCCCACTTTTTCACTTTCACACTGTCTTGATTTTTTCGTAATAGGTGCAGACGTTTCAAAATTCAACGGTGACGTGCGGCGTTCATTTTTTTAAATTTATACAGGTGAGAAGTGGGAAGTTTGATGTGGGAAGTGGGCTGCAGAAAGTGGGATATGAGATCTGCGATGTGGGGTGTGGGTGTGAGGCGTGGGATGTGTGATGTGTGATGTGGGTGTGGGATATGGGTGTGTGATGTGGGTGTGGGATGTGGGATGTGGGATGTGGGATTTTGGAAAGTTATGTAATCGTCCCTCTGAGCGTGAAAAATCAGAATGAGATGCTAAAATAGATGTTAATTTTAATTATATCAATTACAACCTCTTATCATTATTATTAAACACTTATCAGGCGGAAATGTTTAGACCCAATATTTCCTACCCGTTGTTGGCAAAATGCCGCTTATTAGCAAATTATTCATATTTAATTATGTACTTTTAAGCATTCTGCATTATCGGATACTTCAGTTAAGACCCTTAGAAATATTAATCATAAGCATAGCGCGTAAGTAAAGCGGGTGGGGGGGGGGATTGTAAAATCTGACTATTTCTTATGAATAAACAAAGAAATTTAACTTTAAACCAAGTAATTAAATCATGAACCAACATAGATGAGCTCTGAATCGAAAATGTAATAGTTAATATTTTAATCAAAAGAAATTTTTTAAATTCAAATGAAAAACAGTTGAATTGAACAAAAAAGACGAGCCTTCAACAAAATACTTGAATCTTTAACCAAAATAGAGTTATTTCCAAGAAAACAGTTGCATTTATAATCAAACAAGATAAAACTTCTACCAAAAGGGTTGAATTATCAAATTAAAAAAAAAACTAATTTCCAATATGAGTTGATCTTTCGAATGAGAAAGATTTTCTAGTAAATAAAGAAAAAAATTAATCTAAAATGTTAAATTTTTAAGCCGAAAAGAGAAGCATTCTACAAAAAAAGGTTGAATATTGATTTCAACAAAATATAGGTACAAATTTTTAACCAAATAATTTAATTTTTTATCAAAAATATAATTTACGATTGAAGAAACGAATTTTTAACAAATTGCGTAAATTTTCAAGCAAATAGTTGATTGTTTATACTAAAAAAAAATAATTTTTCAACCAAAAATAGAATAAATAAATTTTCACTTGAAAAAATTATTTCTAATAAAAAAAAAAGAAATTTTTTACCAAATTGTTAAATTTTCAACCTAAAAAGACGAATTTTCTACAAAACATTCGAATTTTGAACAAAAAATTTAATTTTCAATAAAATAGTTAAATTTTTCACCAAAATTTTTAATTTCCAGTAAAAAAATTAATTTTTGATAAAAAAAAAATAATTTTCAACAAAGTAGCTTAAGTTTCAACCATAGATATGAATTTGTAACCAAAATTTTTTGAATCTTTGAAAACAATAAAATGCATTTAAAAAAAAAACAAGTTTAACTTTCAATCAATAAGTTGAGTTTTTAACGAAAAATGTGATAGTTCATATTTTAAACAAAAGAGATTTTAATTTTAAATCAAAAACAGTTTAATTTAACCAAAAAAGACGAATTTTCAACAAAAAATTTGAATCCTGAACTAAAAGAAATTATTTTTCAACTAAACAGTTGTATGTTTAACAAAAATAATAATTGATTATTTACCAAAAAAGGCCAATTATCAAAAAAATGCATAAGACTTCAACCAAAATTTTAAATTTTCAACTAAAAAATATCAATTTTTAATTAAAAATAGATTTTTGGTTGAAAAAAGTTAATTTTTAATCAAGGAAAAAAAACAAATTACCAACAATATAGTTAAATTTCGAAGCAGAAATTAATTTTTAAACAAAATGGTGCATTTTTAAATAAAAAATAATTTTTTAATAAAATAGTTCAATTTTTGACCAAATAGTTGAGTTTCTACTAAATCAGTAAATTTTCTACAAAATAGTCGAATGATCAACCTGAAAATGTGAATTTTCCAATAAAAAATGTTTATTTTCAACCGAAACAGAATGATTTTCAACCAGATAGTTGCAGTTTCAATAAAAAATTATGAAATTTCTAGAAAAATAAATTTTAAAAAAATCTGATCAAATTGTTCAATTTTTAAGCCAAAAGGAAGAATTTTCAACAAAGCAATTAAATTTTCAACCGTAAAGGGTGAATTAATAAGAAGATTGTTGAACTTTAAACAATGTAATTTCAACTGAAAATAATAAACTCTCAACCAAAGAATAGTTGGTTTTCCTCATTGAATTCTATTAATTCAATTCACATTCTAATGGAAAAACAAAAAAAATGGAAAACATTGTGAAGCCTGCGATAAATAAATAGGAATTTTGATTATTTATAGCATAAGGAATAATAGTTGAGGTAAATATTAAAATTAATTTTTAATACCTTCAAAATATTAAATTAGAAAACTGAAAAATTTGCTTAGAAAAGAAAGTGCTGGACTGTTGAACAATATTAGACCCCGAAGAAATTATAAAATTGTACGTTTTTGAAACGTCTACATTACAATTAATACTGCTACAATTATCAATAAAGTAGCATACAATTTTTTACATTTAATATACTAGATACTACAGTAGTCACTCGATTATACGCTCACAAAGAGCTGTTTAAAATAAAAATTTTTTAACTTTTGTTTCTGAATGATTCGCAGACTTGGAAACATCTATAGAATCAATATCTATATTTATATGGGCACTGCCTATTTGGGCGCCGTCTACCTGGTTGCACTACCCCCTCTACCCGAATTCCCCTCATGCTGCTGAGGGATTGCCAGACGCTGTCGCCGACCCTTGCCAGTGGGCTCTCCTTTGTACTAATGAGGAATAAAATAAGAGGCACAAAATTGTATAATTAGCCACCGAGAAACATTATATGTATTCTAAATATAAGTTCTTTTGCGAATCCAACGATATGTTACTTGCCTTAATGAGTGGAAAATAAGATTTGAGTCCAATATGTTACTTTCCTTCATAAATTGGAAATCAGAAGTGATTTTTAAGCCATGTATATGTTTAATAAAATTCAACTGCACTAGTTGCGAGTGTCCCTATTGTCAGGAAATTTAAACTGTCAGAGCAATAAATCGACTGCTCGTACTTAAATAACAATTAATGCTATTCGTGATTTATTTCTTATTAAACAGGAGCACTTGTGGAAGTTTTTGTTTTGTAAAATTATGATAAATGTAGGAAATATAGAAATTATGCTTAGAATTAATATAATTATATAACATTATTTGAAGATTATTATTAATCATTTTTCAGCATGTTTAAAGTAATCGAAAATATATTTCTTCATTTGAGATATTTGATGTCCTGAAAAACACTTCTAATTTTCAACTTATGCAGGCAAATAAAATATCACATTTATTCTAATTTTCAACTTATTTTTCAGCTTATTGTAAAATTAATTTTTTTCGTGTTTCTTATTTTATTCCTTATTAGGACACAGGAGCCCCTGCTTGCAAGGGTCGGTGACAGCGTCTGGCACTGCCCATTTAGAATTCTTAAGCTTCTGGACCTGGTGTTTTCTCATATATTTTATTCATCCCTAAAGTTTAAAACAAATTTGTTTAACAATTTTTTGAACTTTCCTGGTAGAAATTGCATGTTAAATATTCGATTGTATTAAATTATTACAGTTACGAATACTTTTCTTATTCAAACAGATTTTGTATATAGATATATTTAAAATTATCTGTCTATAGTTATATATCTATGTAAATAAATATCTCAATGTCTTCAGAGGTTAAAATCGTCGAAGGAAAGAGGAAACGAGAAAGGGGTCGTTTTTTCCTACCCACGTACTCGTTTCACAGTTCCCTCTGGACAGTCCCCTCCCAATTGCCATCCAGCATTGGATCTCGTTCCTCTTCTTCTTCATCTTGTTTCTCTTCTTTTGCTTTTTCCTCCCATTCTTCTATTCCTTCTTTACTCTTTCTTTTACTTCCTCTCCATCGCTCCGAGGGCAATATTCGTAAGAATTAAAGCGGCGGGAATTAACATTCCGTGGAGGCTCATGAGAGGGGTGGCGGGAGTAGGGTTTCTTTCTGGGGGTGGGAAAGTGGTTGGGGGTGCGTGCGTGCCACCCTCGCTCGCGAAACAACGGGAACATTACCACCCCTCAAACCAGCCTCGAGTTCGAACCTTCCCTCCCAAACCCCCTCGCCACCCTCTTAGTGGGTCTCCACAACCTTCCACGACGTTCGCTTCCACCGTCTACGATTCTCTCGACCCCTTCTTTATATGCTTCTGTATGGATATTTCCACTGAAGTACTATTTTCTGCAAAAAAAAAGGTAAAAATAAATTAGCATGCATAACTTTCAAATTTTTTAAGTTAATCATACTGAAAATAGGAGGGGTTTTTACTTTAGATTCAATTGATTTGAATTTGTCCATTTTGTAAATAAATTATTTAAATTTTAATTATTTCAAATTTTAAATTAAAGAATCAGGACTATAAAATGATTTTAATCCCGACATCAATGCAGCTTAAAAATGATACTAGTCTTCAAACAAAATTGATTAAAGTTACATGAGCGAAATTGATAGATTTCACTTTAATACTTCCATGAGAAAGTTTTCTTGATGCATTAATAATACGCGTAAGAAACTGAATTAAAATCGATACATTTTTTCATTCATACAAACGTCAAAATTATATAAAAAAAAGTTTCTGAGATAAATAGATAATGCATAATAAATAATTAATAATTTATTAGTAATTATTAACTAATAACTAATAATTATAATATTATTATTAATTAATAATTAATAATTAATGAAGAACAATAAATAATAAATAGGAACAACTTAAAAACAGAAAAATAAAATTACTCATGCAATAAAATTCAAGAAAAACAAAATTTTCGAAACAGAAAATTTCCGATATTAAAAAGATGCCTAAATATAAAATTTCCAAATAATAACGTTCACTAATAATAAAATTCCTGAAAATATTATGACATTACCGAATTTGAACATTCCGCAATATTAAAACTCCCGATGCAGTTTATAATATTAGCGAATTTGAAAATTTTCGGCAGAGAATTGACAAGAATTATAAAATACTTGACAATGTCAAATTCACACCGCTAGAAAATTTCCAAATTAATAAATTTTCGAATTTAAAAATGTTCTCCTTGATGAATATTATTTATTTGTTTGAAACAGAGTTATAAAATATTTAAAAAATAATTGAAAAAAATTGTTTTTTGATTTAAGTATATCATTATTGCATTCTTAACAACTAAATCAGTATATAATGCACCTAGGAGGAGAAGAGATACGATATTTTTTTCATAACAAATAGATGATTTCAGACATTTATCAAAGCATAGTCATGATTTTAGCCCATATTAGATTTCGAATGAGGGAAGCATCGTTTACGGTAAGTTTTAAAGTGATTTATGTTGAATTACCATAAATAGCACAAAATTCAATTTTAAAATGTCTATAAATGTCCGGAGATTTATGACAATTTTTGGTAATTATGGTAATATTACAGGCAATTTATGGTAACTTGAGATAAATTACTCAAAATTCAATTTTTAAATTTCAATAGAGTTGCGGAAATTTTTAGTGATTCACGGTAATTTTACTGGTAAATATGGAAACTTACCATAAACGACCCAAAATTCAATTTATGAATTTTCATAAATTTCCGGTTCATGACATTTTTTGGCAATTTATGGTAATATTATAGGTAATTAATGCTAAATTAAGATAAGTCACCCAAAATTCAATTTTAAAGTTTCTATAATGTTCCGTAAATTTACGGTAATTTTACAGGTAAATATGGTAACTTACCATAAGCTACCCAAAATTCAATTTGAAAAATCTCCGTAAATTTCTGTAAATTCATTAAATTTTTTGGTAATTTATGATAATATTACAGGATACTTATAGTAAATTAAGATAAGTTACCCAAACTTCAATTAAAAAGTTTCTCTAAATTTCCGTAAATTTACGGTAATTTTACAGTTAAATATGGTAACTTACCATAAACTACCCAAAATTCAATTTGTAAAATCTCCATAAATTTCTGGAAATTTATGAAATTTTTTGGTAATTTATGTTAATATTACAGGTCTTTTATGGTAACTTAAGATAAATTACCCAAAATTCAATTTAAAAATGTATTTAAATTTCTGAAAATGTTCAGTAATTTCATCAGTTATATATGGTAACTTACCATAACTTACCGCAAATTCTATTATCTACAACCGAAATTTTCTTACAGTTTGTACGGTGAGTGGGATGATTATTATAGCAAAATGCAAGTTCATAGATGTATAATTTTCATTATTCGCCTCTGACGTCACTTTTTACTCCCTAGAAAGTAAAAAGTAGAGCTTTAGCCCCGCTTTATAGGCGTCGAAAAGGGCTCAAATCATGCATGTGTCATAACAAATATTTATCAAAACACATTTTTTTTAATAGTTGCAATTGGGAAATCTTATATTTCGGGAATTTTACAATTTAGGATATTTTATAATTAGGCAATTTCCGGTTGAGAATTTTTAAATTCGTCAATATTATAAACTGTCAGGAGTTTTGCTACTTGGGAATTTTTAAATCAATAATATTATTACTTTTAAATATGGATATGAAAATTGATAAGATTATGATTTTTGCTGATCTGTTATAATTAATTTTACTTCTTCAGCAGTTTTGCGTTTTCTGTTTTTTTAAGAAGTATAATTAATCAAAGCAGAATCAGCTAAAATCGCAATTCATAATTAAAAAAAAAATTTAATCTAAAAGCTCTGATATTTCTGAATCTTGTAACAGTGCATGTTTTGTAAATATTCATATAATTTTCGCTTCTTGAAAATATAAAACTTAGAATGTTAAAGAAAGAAATTGATATTTTGAAAAATGTATCATATATTATGAAATGAAAATTTTTCTGCATGAAGGAATACTTCAGCGAGGACAAACCGCATTGGTTATCTCCCCAACATCTTCATGAATCTAAAAAAAAATTAGGAAAAAAAATCAAAGATAACATTTTTAAGAAAATTCACTTTTTAGTTTTTTCGAAAAATGTACGCTATTTGAATAATTTTTTTTTAAGTTTCTTCACAGAATTTTAAAGAGTGTAGATTGTACTACAATCTTCTGAAAAGGGAGTGCAATTATGTCAATTTATTTCCAAGATACAACTATTGAAGACAAAAATTTCGTTG
>JAUELO010000326.1:3955102-3968240 GCA_032357855.1 Amphibolips quercusostensackenii
TGAAAAAAAAGAAAATCGACGAACCACTGTTTACTTTTCAAATAGAATGTCCCAATTTGAAGCTTGAAGCGGAGAAAACATGATAACCTGAAATTGGAAGGCTTTTTGTAAATTAAAAGGCATTTAAAATCAGGGACCCGACTGAAATGAAACAGTATACTTTCGTGATTTTTGTTCTGTTTCGATACCCTCTATACCCTCAGCAGCGAATCTATAAGTTCCAAGAACTAAAAACATGACATTGATTGGAAAGAAAAATAGATGTCATTTGTTTTTAACCAGTGACGTCATGATTCTCGAATTAGAAAAAGATTCCGTATCGATTCATAGATTTAATCCATTTACTAGGACCTTCTCCAGGGAAAACTACACCTCTCGATTAAAATGGTTTCCTCATAAGCATTGAGATTTGCATCAGTACTAAAAAGCAACTTTAAAGAATTACATAATAACTAAAAGCACGAAAAACCATAGTGACGATTTTTCACAACATTCTTCTTTAGTTTCGGTTCGGGTGAACTTCTTTGCCTTTCGGATATAAAACAGAAATCTCAGTGCTGATTTTTGGCCAAAATGATCATCAAGCCCTGGATTATTATTTCTTTCTTTGCTCTCAAAATTTCAGATGGAACCACCCTAAGAAAATCAGGGTGGATAAATGGATTTTCAGCTTATCTGAAATTTGAAATTTATCAGGTACTGCTGCTTTTCGATTCGAATAAAATTACAGAAAGCTCTGAAGTTTCAATAGTTCTCCAAAACATCTCAAGAGTAGTTCCGATCTGGAAGATTAGTATACAAGAAGCAACAGATAAAAAGGCAGAAGATCTTAGTTTAGTGCCTGCTTTTAATGATCCTCAATCGACAACTCTGAACCAGGCAATTCATTCCAACAAAGATGAAATAAGTCAACTGATCAGCTTAATGACTAAAGTATCGAAAAATTTCAGAGTCGTCCAAAATGTTTAATGATCTTTCCACAAAGAAGAAATGAAACAATTTATCAGAAAGTATTTCAAAAGATGTAGCTGCAGAGATTCTTGGACATTACGATACTTGTATTAGAAGGAGATTCTGTATTGATCTACAGATGTAATTATGACAGAAAATTTGTTAAAAGCAATGAGTTTCCGGATATCATGGTATACTTCAAAAATAAAAGCCTGGGGAAATCTTAGCTGTGTTAGAGAGGAAAGTACGGGCCTTTCACGAAGCCTAGTCTACAATCAAAGAGAATTCGTTGGAGTTTAAAGTTAAATATATCTTACATGTAAAAAAAGTTTTAAAACCATCAGTACTGATACTAAACAAGTAGGTTCAGTGGTAGTGGTACCGAATTTTTCGGAAAAGTCGTATTTGTTGACAACGGAATGGAAATTCTACACTTTGTTCTTTCTGTTCCTTTTTTTGCTGATAAATTGGATTGTATCCAAATACTTTCACTTCGAAGGTAGGAATTGGCAGCTGGACATTTTATTTCAAATGGTTCTTGGATTTGGGACACCTCATGAGCCTCGAAAATTAGCTGAGAGAATGGTTTTTGGATCTATCTTATTAGCTTGTCTGCTTCAGTCTTCGTTCTTTTACATAGCTCTGACAAGTATCTGATTGTAAAGCAGAGATGAAATAGACTTCAAATCATTAGATGTCGTTCACTCGTCAAATCTTGAAACAGTAATCAATTCTATGATTTACAATTATGTGCTTGACTCCACTAAACGAAAACTTCATTTTTTATTGGATAAATCTACTCAATTAGACATTTCCCACAAAGAATGCTTAGGTGATTTGATGCAGTCGAAAAATACAGCTTGTATAGTACGAGAGGATACTGCAGGTTGGATGATTGAAAACGAAAGAGACAGCTGCGGACGACCAAGAATGAAAACTGTTCCTGAACATATATCTTTTAGTATCAACGCTCTAGTTGTAGAATCAGCATCTCCATATTTAAGTCGGTTCAACAAAGTAACATTGAAATTCAAAGACAGTGCATTGATGGAGAAATGGAACTTATAGTTAAATTATCTGGAGGAAAAATTGAGTCCGAAGATGAAAGTTGTCGTACGAGGGGAGAAAGGAAAGGAGGGGAGATAACAATCCTACTGATTGTCTTTCTGGTTTTCGGATATTCTTGCTCCTTGATGGCTTTCTGTTGTGAATTTGGTCTAGGATTAATAAAGAAGTGATAAATGTCGCATATGTAATTGTTAATGCTGCTGTTCTTAAAAATCTGTTTTAGGAAGGATAAAATAAATATATTCTCTATTGCTGCATTTAATAGTTGTATTTATTACCACAATCATTCAAACGTACAGAAGCTTCGTATCCCTAGAAAAAAATGTATGAGATTAACTATTGTTTCCGGGTTCAAATCTAAAAGTGTAAATCCAAGCATAATTTTTTTAATTCTAGTTCCAGAAATTTTTTACTAAATTAAAACTTCTGAATTTATTTCTAAAATTTCAAATATTATTTAACAAGGGGGACTACAAAGTTTGGATTTTTCTTTGCATTCATACTCCTCCAAGTAATGGATTATTACAAAACTTGTAATATCCTAAAGTAATAAGATGAGCTTCTTAGCCCTTTTCGGGAAAAAAGGCTACAAAAAATTCTAAGCACGTGATATGGAGAATGTACAATAATTTTTATTCTTACTATTATTATTTTCACATGAGATGAATACAATATGTATAAAAATAGTATAATAAGAATAAAATGAATATCAAAACATAAAGAAATGTGGGCGTCCGCATGAAAAGTGTCCTTATGTTCGGTTTTAGTTTAGGGTATATTTGTGTTTCCTTAAGTCAGGGTCTAAATTATCTTTTTGGGGTTTGACTATCAGATGAAACAAGGACCTATGTTGAATCTATTGGCACTCTACTGATGTTCTGAATGCAACCGGAAGTGGGTAGATTTCATATTGAGGAGAAAGTATAACATGTGCGCTTATGGCATTCGCCAACTGTAAATGCGTTCTTCTCGAAAAGTGGTTTTTCAAGGTTCCAACTTCAAAAATGACCCGGCGACTTATTTTTCAACCTAAAGAGTTTGCTTTTTAATGCAAATTTCAGCAATTTATCTGGCTATGTTACCCTATACGTAACTCCATACTGGCCGTGAGTGACCTTTTCATGTGGACGTCCACTATTAGTGAAATGAAATTATATAAAAATAGAATATAAATAAAAGAAATTTTCTGTGATTATTAAAATATTTATGTTTTTAAGTTAGAGTAGTAAATGGTGGTTTTGAACAGAAAATTGCATAAAAAGTCGTAATTTTTCAAGGATGTCGCGGCACTTACTTATCTTTGAAATATTCGCTTTGGAAGGGTTAAAGGTTAAAAAAAAACAATTTTTCCACATACAAAAAAATAATTAAAGGAATACTTTGTCTTGATTTGAATAAATTTCATGATCACTCACAATAATAATTTTTAATTAAAATAAGATTAACAAAAAATGCAGGCTCCTCATGTAACCGGGAGTTAAAAGATTCTCCCATCGAGGTTCATGTAACGTCCGCGGATTTTTTTTAAGCTATTTTTCTCGAGAATGGCTAAAACGCACCTTGTTACTTTAGCATATTAAAAGTTTAGTGAGGATCTACTACTGAGAGGAGTATGAAACCAAACAAAATTCCGAAGGATATAGATTCCCCTTTTAAGTTTTATATTTTACACATTTTTTGGAAGGAAAAAAATGTGAATACACAATTTTCCAAGGATTAAAAATCGACATTGACAACTTTAAACATTTGTTTAATCTCAAAATGCATTGAATAACTTTCTCTTCATGAGAAAGAAAATCCGCTTTAATGATACAGAAAATCCAAAAAATTGGGACATTTAAAAAAAAAATTTTTGTTTGTTAAATATGTGATATACGGACAAAAGTCTGCAAACAAAATTATTCTTATTAAGGAGTTATGCAAAAAGCTTCTATCTATTTTTTTCACCATTTCTTGTCTTTGAAATTTTCAAATATATTAAAACTTCTAAATTTCTCTCTAAAATTTTGAATTTTATTTTAATATTACGTTAACCTTTTCATTTTGTGATTGTGATATTTACTGTATGGAAACAAATATCACATAATTTTCTAAGATTACAGAATCCATTTTTTATGACAACTTTGAAAATTCCATTAGTTAAGTGACCGGTATTGACTCTTAACCTGTGCGTTATTGAAATAAAAATGAAAAATAAATGAAAATTAAATTTTTGTCAAAATTCTTAATTTGAATATTTTTTAAAATAATTATTTCCAAAGGAAAAAGAATTCTGATTTCTCATATTTTGCTGGATAATAAATTCAAATTAAATATCTAAGTATTCAATTTATAAATATATGTTTCAAATACTAGAGTCATTCTTCTGATGAGAAATCAAACTTTACCACTAAAAAAAAAAGATTCAGTTTTTTAATTTAATTTCATTTGATTCTCAACACTGAAATTTAAAGAATTGTTAAGGCTTTTGTTTGCTTTTATATCATTGCTTGATTTACAGAATGCTGATTACTGGTGGAGATAAAACTTTTTACCATCGGATTATTGTACTGTTTTGGACAGGTGAAGAATCCAGTTATGGGTAAGTTTCTTTTTAAAAGGAAATAATAGGAAATAATAGGAATAATAGTTATCGTTAAAGTTACGGTATAAAAAAATCAACTACCCTGCTGAAAATGTTTGATAGGATTTGATACAAAAACAACAATATTTTTTAATCCGTTTTCTGTAGCCGCAATTTGAGAATATTCTTCACATTTCTACCAAATGCTTTTGATCACATGGAAAGTGCCCCGCGGTGTCCCAATAAAAAAGCAATCAATTTATATCAATCTTTTGGTTAGAATTGCTTGATTTTTATTAAAGCGAAATGAGCAGTGTCCCGATAATTTCTATACATTGACACTTTAAAACTAGAGTGAACAGATGTCCTGATTCATCAGGACATGTTCTGATTTTTCCACTGTCCTAATTTTCTGATTGTTTGTGTTATGCTTATGTCTTTACGTTATTTCTAAGGGTGCATTCTCATTGTGACTCTTCAATTCAATTTAAAAAATTTGAGATGTGTGGAATTTTACTAATATTTAAAAAGAAAGGCAAACACCGAATTTACCAAAGATATTGGAATTCTTAAAAATATTTAAAATAATTAACATATTGCACCAATTGTACTCAATTTTCTAAATAATAATTTTGACCTCAAAAAATTATTTTGAATAATTTAATTACTCGGGAAATGAACATACAATTACATTATTTTGCTCAAACTCAACAATTTCGTTAAAAACAAAAAAGTCCATCTTTTTGGTTTGAAAATATAACCGTTTTCTTGAGAATTCAAATATTTGGTCAAATATTAACTTTTTCGTTAAAAATTCTAATTTTTGGTTTGAAATTTCATATGTATTTTGGATGAAATTTTTGTTCCTTATTGACTGCAAAAATCTTTATTGGTTAAAAATTTGTCTTTTTGGTTTTAAAATTCATCAGTTGTAGGAGTTTAATCTTTTTTGGCTGAAAATTACAACTGCTTTGTTGAAAAATAATCTTTTATGATCGAGGATTTTTAACTCTTTTGTTGAAAATTCGTCTTTTTTGGTTTGATTGAACTGTTTTTGATTTCAAATTAAAATCTTTGCTGGTTATTATATCAACTATTAAATTTTTCTTGAAAAGTCAATTACTTATTCGAAAGTGGAACTACTTTCTTAAAAGTTAATTTTTTTGGTTAATGATTACTCATTTTAATTTGAAAATCTTTTTTTTTGTTGGCAATTAAACTATTTCGTTGAAAATTCGTTTTTAATTGATTAAAAATTATATTTTTCTACTTAAAATTCAACTATTCCATTTTTGTTTAAAAATTTGTCCTTTTCAGTAAAAAATGTATGCATTTTGTTAAAAATTAATTTCTTTTGATAAAAATCTAACTATTTTGTTAAAAATTTGTGTTTCTTTGGTTAAAAATTAATTTCTTAAACTGAAAATATAACTATTTCATTTTCAGTTAAAAATTTATCTTTTTTAGTTGAAAATTCATGTATTTTGTTGAAAATTTTACTTTGTTGGTAGAAAATTAATCTAAATGTTTGATAATTTATGTTTTTGATCGAAAGTTCAAGTATTTGGCTCAAAGTTAATTTTCTTGTTATTGAAGATTCATCATTGTAGTTGAAAATTCATTTATTTGGTAAAAATTGATTTATTTTGTTAAAAATTCATATTTTGTGGTGAAATATTCATCTTCTTGGCGAAAAATTTATCTTTTTGGTTTAAAATTAATTTATTAAAAAAAAAAATTAAACCATTTTGCTGAAAATTCGTTTTTATAGTTAAAAAATAATTCTTTGAACTGTGAATATAAATGTTCTATTTTCAGTTGAAAATGTCTCTTTTTACATTCTAATAATGAGAATGTAATTATTTTATGCGAAAACTCACTTTCGCGGATTTCTTCAAATCTCCACGTTTCAAGACCCCCTGAATCCGAAAAAATCGTTTTTACGATAGTATCTGTCTGTCGTCGTCGTCGTCGTCGTCGTTGTCGTTGTCGTTGTCGTCTGTATACCGGATAACTTTTCAAAGATTAGTCGAATTGGATTGTCCTTTGGCACACAGTTTTAGGGGCCAAAAAGAAAGATCGAGTTCGTTAACCAGATACTTTAGAAAAAAATGCAAAAAGTTAAAGCATTAAAAAATTTTTTTCTAATTCGAAAATTCTGTTGACGGATATTTATACGAGTACTGCATAAAATTTCATACAATTTATCCTTATAACTTTTTCAGATCAAGGTAAAATTGCCAAAGATATAGCATTTTAAAAATCCAAAAAAGCAAACGAAAATGTACATTTAAGGCCAAATAATGGACAATATGAAAAAAAGTCGAGATAAGGAAAATGTGGCTTTTTGAAAGCCCTATAAGAATATCATAACAGATTTTTGAATTTTTCTGGCACAAAAAATAATGAATTGTTAAATTCTCATCATAATGCGAAGGTAATAGTTTTATGCGAAAATTCATTTTCGCGGATTTCTTCAAATCTCCGCGTTTCAAGAACCCCTGAGTCCGAAAAAATTGTTTTTACGATGGTGTCTGTCTGTCTGTGGTCGTCGTTGTCGTCGGTCGTCTGTATACCGGATATCATTTGAAAGATTGGTCGGATTAGATTGTCCGTTGGCACACAGTTTTAGGTACCAAAAAGAAAGTTCCAGTTTGCTAACCAGATACTTTGGATGAAAATGCAAAAAATACTAAATCCAAAAAAGCAAAGGAAAAAGATCATTTTAAGCCAAACAACGTACGATATGTAAAAAAGTCCAAAAAAGAAAAATGTTGCTTTTTGAAATCGTCACAAAACTATTATAACAGCTTTTGAATTTTAATGTCAATTCAAAAATTAAAATTTTGATCGTTAAAAAAACAATTGAAAATAAAAGTTTCCATTTTGCGGTGAAACTATGCAATATACAAAAGAAAGGTTATTTTAGAAAAACTGTGCACCCACGAAAGAGCTACAAATTTGTTAAAAATCACTTTTTGGTAGGATGCGTGGTTCTTGTTTTATTCGTGAAAAACAAAATTAAAAATAAAAAAATCACATTTTGGGACAAGCGACATCAGCTACGAAAATAGACGTAGTTTTGTTTTTTATCGTAAAAAACAAAATTAAACATTAAAAAATTTAATTTTTGGACAAAGGTCACAAGATATAAAAAAAATGGAGAAACAAAATTTGCTAATCCGAAAAAGAGCTACAAATTTGTCATCAAAAATTTTTTGTCAGGACGCGTAATTTTTGTTTAAATCGTAAATAATAACAGAAAAAATAAAAAAGTTTACTTTTTTGAAAAGCAACAAAAGGTATAAAAAATTATTAGAAAAAAGTTGTCTACTGAAAAAGAATCTAAAAATTTATTTTAAATAATTTTTAGACAGGACGAGTAGATTTTTTTTTAATCGTAAAAAATAAGATTAAAAAAAATTTAGTTGTTGGAAAAACGACACAAGAGACGAATAAATAAAACAGAGCAAAGTTGTTTAATCAATAAAAATTTACAAATTTGTTACAAACCCTTGCTATAAAAATATATCAGAAATAAAAGATTAACTTTTTGGAAAAACGATATAAGCTGCAATAAAATGTTTCATAACAAAATTGTTTTTCATAGAATGCGCACGTTTTTATTATAAAAACAAGACAATGAATATACGTATGTTTTAATACCAATGCATATTATGAATGGTAATAATATAAATTTATTGGAATGATACGTTTTTCAGGCTAGCTAAAAATAAAATTTCATGCATAATAAGAAACAAGTATCAAAGTAATTATGATAAATCAAATTGGTACTTAATTTTGTAATATCTGAATAAGCAATTTCAGGCCGCGGTACAGGAATAAATGCAATATACATTTGAAATAATATCATTAGAGATAACATCATAAGAGATAATGTAGAAAAGATTTTTAACAAAAGAGAATGGACAATCACCAAATTACAGTTGTCGATGCTTTGACCTTTAATTTTTAAAGATTAGTGCACAAGTGCAGGGAAAATACAAATACCGAGCGCGTAGCGCAAGGTAAATACATCATCGAGCGCGAAGCGCGAGATAAATATATTATCGAGCGCGAAGCGCGAGATCCAACAGTCGCGCGCCCTAGGCGCGCTCAAACTTGCGATCGAAGCGAGCCGTGCGCGCAGCGTGCGACGAGAATGTGCCCGCACAGCGGGCAGATTTTTTTAAATTTTACTTTAGGCCTAAAAATGAAAATATAATGACATGCCTCTTTGATTTAAACTATCAATTTCGAATTCGACATGTACAATTTTGTTCTTAAATGTGCTGTTGAATAAATTCAAAGAAACATTTAAGAAATAGTAACTTCCATAAAATTGTATTCTCTCTACTTTTAATTTTTTTTAGTTGAAGGGTGTCACGTCAGAGCCCTGTAAATGACAATAAGTAAGCATTTTGTCAGGAGAGCAAAAAATGTTCTTAAAGTTCATATCATTATTATTTTTTTAATGAAAACAAACTTTTTAATAAAAAATGGTTCAACAATTAAGAGTTGAATCGTTTTTTCGCAATAGAAGACATTAACCGATTTCAAAGGTGTTGTTCCATTTCTGCCGGATGCAAACTAAAATTATTTTTTTGCTTAGTTCAAATGATTCATTTAATTTCAAAATTTTTATTTTGCCCTATTCTTTAAGATGCTACTTATCAAGAAATTTACGCTAACAAAAAAATGGCCTAAATAGTTACTTTTAACTAGAAGATTGCACTAAATTTTTCAAGTTCAATGTGATCCATAATTTTTACTTAAAATACAAAAGCAAATGATTTGTGTAACCTCACACCTTTAATAATTTATGAATTTCCAATTGTTAATTCTCATTTATAATTCCTAAAATGATAATCTTTTAAAAATTAGGCAATAAGTTCAGCTCTTTTACGTCACTAGTATTTTCCCCAACCTGTTGAATAGTATGACATTTTTCGACAAATTCTGATTAAAATTTGTAACAGAAAAGTTTTTTTTTCAATAAGCTCTACAAGCGTTTTTAAGAAGTAGGATAATTTTTACTGTTTTAAATTTACTAAATTTCCTTGGTTCAGAAAGATTTAAAAATTAGGTTAGTATCTAAAACTTAAATTATGACGTAAGAAAAACAAAAATTTTCACAATCGCCTTTGGTTTCATTTACACTGGAACTCGGATGTTTACGTTTGGACGGTCTGGATTTAGTTTCAAGACTACTGCAAGCCATGCCCGAAACCGGTATCAAATCTAAGTTTTATTTTATACTTTATTATTTTATTTTGAATTTCAAATGATGAACTTTTCGAATTCTTTTGGTGTTCAAAATTACATTTTTAATCTCATAGTCATAAGCATAGGAACACAACAATTTATTTTTTAGACGATTTGGAATTTAAATCGATTTAAAATCAAAATAGTCATTCATTGAACCTATATTTATGATTAAATTGAGAGTGTAGTTAAATTGAACTTTTAATTACAGTCCTAGCCCAAAACTTTTCCTGGCTTTTGTGAAGCCAATCTCATTAGTACACATATCTGCACTAATTATAAATGTTGCCAATTTTTTGCAAACACGATTCAGCCTGGCGTACGTGTTCACCGAACGTAAGCTCATTGTAGGAAATATCTGACTATTTCTACGCGAGGGTTTAATGATCCGCAGAAGTTTCTAGGTTATGCAACTGCATATTATAATACATAACAGTGTTGGGTAAGTTACTTTTTTTCGAGTATCTAGTCACAGTTACGTTACTTAAAGAAGAAAAGTAACTAATTGCAGTTACTAGATAAAATAACTTTAAGTTTCCTAAAAAGTGACTTTTTCATTTCCTAAAATTTATAATTTAAAAATCAAAATATCTAAACTAATAATACATAAAAACTTAATTCAAAAAGAAATAGGCATCAGTTAAAGTAAATAATATATATAAAATATATTTTGTCAAGTGAACAAAAATATGTATTTAGAATAAAATTTAAATTGAGTAATAGACACATCCTGCGGTATCAGATTCTGAACGGATTTTGTTTTTCCACATTGTTCAGCAGGATTGTCAGAATTTCTTGTTTCGTTGACTTTATTTTCATCATCAATTAAAAATGATTTTTCATATTGAATTTCAAGTAGAAATCATGACTTGCATATTTAATTCTAGCAATTCTATTCCGCCATTTCCTGGTACAATGCGACTCATAACTTTCGACTGATGAAATAGTTGAAAATACTATCTGCATGACTATCGAAAAGAATGCTTATAGTCCAGGGTGTCCAGCGACTCTTGGGACAGAAATTCAAGGTCTTTTCCAGGTTTTCCAGGTCGAGAAATCAAGAAATTTTTATCAATCAAAAAATCAATCCATTTCATTTTTTATTGTCCAACAATCTCCAAAGAAAGCAAAAACATAAATAAGCGAATTCTTAATTTTTTGCGAACATAAGTCGTGTTTGCGAAATCTGAGAATATTTTTAAATCTTTGTAAAGTCTTTTAAATGCCAGAAATCTTTGAAATCCTTGGAAATATTTGTGAATTCTTAGAATCTTTTTGAAAATTTGAACTTTCTGTGAAATTATTGAGAATTTTTTTGTAATCTTTTTAAATTTTTGTAAAATTTTTGATATCCTTGAAATATTAAAAATATTTCTGAAATATTTTTTCAATCTCCGTTTGTGAAATCTTTTTTTTTTCGTTTGAAATCATTGAAATCTTTTGAACTTCTCTCAAGTTTGTTCACAACTTTTAAAATCGTTTAAAATCTTTGAGATGTTTTGAAATATTTGAACTCTGGTGCACCCTTTTTGAAATATTTGAAATTCTTGAAATCTCTTAAAATCCTTATAAATACTTTGAAATATTTGTGAAATCTTTCTGGAATCTTTTGTATTCATTTGAAATCACTGAAATATTAAAAATCTTCGTGAAATCATTGGAAATCTTCTAACAAAATTTGAAATCGACTAAAATATTTGAAATATTTTCAAATATTTGAAGTCTGGTGTACTGCACCCTTTTTGAAATCTTTAAAAATCTTGTATTTTTTTGAAATCTTTTTCAAATTTTATGAAATGTTTGAAATATTTGTAAGACCTTTCTTAAATTTTTTGTTTTAATTCAAAATCATAACAATATCTGAAATCTTTGTAAAATGTTTTAAAATCTTATAAAAGATTTTTTAATCGTTTAAAATCTTTGAAATGTTTCGAAATCTTAGAAATCTGGCTTATACCCTTTATAAAATCTTGAAAATCCTTGGAATCTGTTGAAAGACTTAAAACCTTTATGAAGTGTTCGAAATCTTGGTGAAATTTGTGTAATCTGGTGTACACGTCCTTCTGAAATATTTGAAATCCTTAAAATCTTTATGAAATGTTCGAAACCTTCGGGAAACTTTTGTGAAATCTTTCAAATATAGTGTACGCGACTTTTTTGAATCTTTGAAATCCTTAAAATCTTAAAAATCTTTGTGAAATCTTTTGAAACATTTGTAAAATATTCCTGAAATTTTTATGTGTAAAACCGCTTAAAAACCTTCTGAAATGTTTTAAAACCCTTTGAAATCGTTTCAAAAATCTTTGTAAAATTGTTGTGAAATCTTTAAAATCTTTGAAATCTGATGTGCACGCCTTTTTAAGTCTTTAAAATCTATGAAATCTATGAAATCTTTGTGAAATCTTCAAAATCCTTTCAAATATTTGAAATATTTTGAAATATTTTGAAATATTTTATAAATTTTTGAAATCTGACATACACTCAAAAACCGAATAGTCAGCAAACCCTTGAAAAATCCGTTGTATGGCTATGGCTCATTCTAATTCTGAAACTAAATTTACATCAAAATTTTCCACTAACAATTTTTATAATTTGTAAGTTGAATATCACAAAAAATTTATACTTATAAATTCTATATTGACGGAAAAGAAATTAAAAAGTTAGAGAATTATTGTCTGCAAAAAGCGCCTTGAAATCTCTTCATTAATTCTGTAATGAACAAAAGATCAATTATATCTTGATAAAAAAAAAACTTTTGAATAGCAAGATTTATTCTAAACGAGATTTTTATTTCATAATAGACCAAAAGATTTAAATTACTCTTTGCATTTCAATAGCATAACTGTTTTAAAAGCAAAAAAAAAAATTCAAGTTCAAGGTTCTCGTGGAAAATTTAAGCAGAATTCCAGGTTTTTAAGGTTTTCGAGGTCGCTGGACATCCTGATAATTGTTATACTTTAAAATTAGTTGGATCAATTCAGTAAAATTTGTCCAGATTTAAGACTTTATTCTGAAATTCAGGCCATAATCTTAAGTATCTGGGCCTAAAATGTTTTTAGTTTCGCGCAAAACACCTTTTGTATGATTTAATTTAAAATGCTTTGAATTTCTAACCTTTCAAGTAAAATATTGCATTTAAAAAAAAGGAATTTCCAACAGAAGAGTTAAATTCTCAACAAAAAAGATTTTTCAGTAACTTTTTTCAGCGAAACAGTTGTATTTTTAAGCGTGAAAAATTTACTTTCAAACCAAGCAGAAGACTTTTGGACAGAAGAGTTAAATTTTCAATCC
>JAUELO010000326.1:4055323-4065449 GCA_032357855.1 Amphibolips quercusostensackenii
CAGTGGCTCCCCTCGTCATTAAAATCAATAATTAAAAAATACATCGGTGGGCACCTTCGCTTTTCTAGCGCCATTGCCGGTGACGTATGCTCGCCACCTCCGAAAGGACCAGGATGGAGATGAGAACCACTGCAGATGTACTGGTACCACCCCACGATCCTAAACCGAAAGGAACAAGAAGAGCTGCAGAACTTGAGGATCCTTCGTATTTTGTAGTCTCTACGAGAAAATACGAGAAGGAAGGCTAATCTGGCTAACTCACTTTTTTGGTAGATCTAAAATTTGATAGAATCTTTGGAAAATTGTATGAAATATTTTTTATTTTTCATCTCAATTAGGTGTTTTATTTTGCTAAAACAAATTTAACTTATACAGTGAACATAATCCAGATTCGAACTCGCAGTCTCATTTTTTTATAGATAGTTAATTACAATAAATCTTTACTAAAATTTGGTTTAGTTTGGTTTGTTAAGGTAATCAGTACAATTGTTAGCCAGCTCATTTAAATATGCTTATAACCTTCTACAAAAGAATACTTAAAAATAAAACAACTAATGAAAAGTGCAGACTCAAGAGCAAACAATTCCGCATCAATTTGACAAGATAGATTAGGATAGTGTAGCGCACAAAGTAAAACCGATGATGTTGAATGTATAAGTGTAAGGAACTTAAATGAAAAGCTGTTGAAATTAGGAGGGTCCGTTTGTTGATAATCATTATTTTTCTAACAGTTACGATAGATTTAACCAAAGACTTTTGGAATTAAATTAAATTTGATGATTAAAGATACATATGTGTGGATACAAAGAATGATGTCCGTAATTTTATAAATCGATGGGCAAGCATTGTCCTCGTGAATTACATGCGGAAACATAATGATTGCCCACAATATCTAAAAAACAAATGATAAATATCTTTGCGAAAATTCATACAAAATTGTTTAAACCTTTTAGAATTTATGTTTGTATTTGTGGCCAATTACTGCATTTCACTACACATTTCAGTGACCAATCATACAATGATTGGCCTGTGCTAATCACTATGTCATCGTGGCTAATCATTGTGTTTTTTTACATTATTCTCAATTTCTTGAAATGTAAATTATCTACTACTTATTTTAACGCTTAACTTACCATGGTAATTTGAATCTTTATCAAATTTATCTTACATCTATGCATTTTAGACTTTTGTTCGACGCCTATAGTGTTTTTTTAGATATTGTTGAACTAGAAAAATTCCTTAAGTGCGCAATTATTGTACCGATTACACGTTATTCTTTTTAAAGCGATTTTGATTGATAAATTCATTAAAATCCCATACGTGAATCATTTTGTTTTTTCGAATCCCATAAAAGAAACTCAGGCGGATGGAACTAAATAATTCATCACTGGATCGTATAAATCGTTGAGGAATTCGGGAGTGGGAATTTTATTAACATTTTTAGGTTTATTATAATATTTATTGAAGATTTACCATTGATTGTAATTTTCCCTTGCACAAATGGGAAAATTCATGGTGATTTTGCCACAGGCCAATATTAACTGATTTGGCTTAAATTTGAAAGTGCAGTCTACGAAATCCTTCCTCGAGGGCGCGCTTGCCGCCCTCTTCTCGGGCTAATTTTTTAAAACTCAATTCTAAATTTAATTTGTAGTTATGTGGCGCCTAAGCTCAGACGTCTGAAACAAATAGTTTTTTTGTATGATTTTAATAATAAAGATAATATTATTGAGGATGTCATTTCAAATGAATAACATTTTTTCGAGTCAACAAATTTTAAAACATATAAAACAATTTTATTTAAAAAAATTTTTTTGCAATTGATTTTTCACTATCAGCTTATTCTTCCTAATTAAAAAAATGTTAAATTGTTATAATTGATAAGTTTTTTCTGGGAACACATTCTCTACAGCTCTACACTGTTTTATGTAACTCTACACTTTTTACAAAAATAATCTTTTTCCTTCATAAGACATGACTAATACTATTTTCAATTTGAAAAATCTCATAGAAAATTATGTAAGACCATTTGGCGAAGATGGTTTGGTAAACGCTTACTATTTCTTATAAATTATGTAACAAAGTAGTTCAAATTTCAACCTAGTAGAATTTACAACCAAAAAAGGGGAGTTTTTAACCAAAAAATTTAATAGTTGTAAGTTAATATTTCAACTACGATAAGATTTTTATTTTTAATCAAAAGCAATTGAATTGAAAGAAGGTAGAAATTTCAACTTAAAAGATCAATTTTCTACCAAATTAGACAAATTTTTAACAAAATACATACATTTTTAACCAAATAGTTAAATTTTCAACCAAGAAGGTTAATTTTTTTACCAAAAAGGCAATTTTTCAACCAAAAAGATTAATTTTTTACTAAAAAATACGAAATTTTATCAATTTTCATACATTTTTAACCAAATACTACTACATAAAGTTTAAACGAAAAACCCTTAGTTTTATACATTTAATAGAATGTAATAATTATTAAATATGAAATCTTCAAAACGCATGTCCCAAAAATTTTTATTTTTCTTAGATTACTGTTTGATAATATAATTAACGTTATAATTTTTTCTTCCTAAGATGGAGAAAATGATAGTTTTATCAATATTCTATTACTTAGCATGTAAAAACTAGATTAATTGCCTATACATTTTTATGGTGTCAATGATTTATTTTTAAACTATATAGAGAACTCTGCATTTTTTCCAAAACAACAAAATTTCCCTAACAACTAAGATATATATTTTCTCAAGTAAGAGTAACCCACAGAGTATGAAAATATAAAACTAATAAGAGATCCAAGAATGTATTTTTGATATGGGTAAGAATTTTACACTTTTGTTAAAATTTGTCTGACATGACAGAAAATCTTTCAAAAATATATACAGAACAGATAATCATATTTAAGAATATGAGAAAAATGACTATTTTCACCATTTATTTGATTTTAACTTCAGCGCGTTCCAAAATTTCCCCTCGAAGAAAAAAAATAGAATTGAATCAAGAAAATATCGATACAAATCCGGACGATACAATATTTTCATGATCCAAGAAAATTTATTTTGTATCAAGAAAATGTACCACGTTTCTTCAATCTAGTACATTTTCTTGAGAATAAAATCAAATTCCACCAATCATTGTGGTAAAAAAATCTAATGCTTAAACAATTTTTTTAAATATTCAAGATGAGAAAAAACTAATAGCCCCATCCCAATTCGTTATATAGCATTAATATAAATTCTATACCATGTAATTGTTTATTTATAATACGTCACTGATTGTGGGTCTATAAAAAAAGTGTGATGCACGGGCTTAATATAATTTTTTTAAGCAGTTTTTCTGTATCTCACATTCTTAAGCGGATTTTTTAAACAATTTAAAACTAATTTTTTTCTTGATAAAGCATAATGTAGTGTGTGCGCTAATCATTTTCCAGTGGTTTTATGACAAAATAATTTCTTTGAAAGTTTTAAAAATTAAAAAAATTGTGATACAAAACCAAATTTAATTTTATATTAACGATTTTATATATGAATTGTTTACTTTGGACCCTTTCAGTAGTCTCGTAACATGTTTTCGGTATTTTACTAATATATTTTATGTTCATGCGACAGTGTAAAAAATCCGAGAAAAAATCATTCTTGAAAATATGTAAATTTTGTCATATCACTTATCATGGTTCTGTCGTGACACTTACACTTTATAAAAAATAGTATTTATATAGTGTTGATTATTTACTATTATTTGTAATTAAATTGATAAATTGATATTTAACCATACTAAAATCTTCATGAGCATAAAATTATCAATTTTAGCCCACATTATGAATCTTAAGTATTTAAAAAATGGTGGTTTGGGACAGTTGCGTGACAAAACATTTTTCGAACTTTTATATTCATAATTTCAAAATGAAATTGTCTAAAATTTAGAAACTTAAAGTGTTAAACTTTTTGTCAAATACCCACATAATGAAAATTCTGTTATCAGGGTGCTTTTTCTATAGCATCTGGATGTGATAAGATCAGGTGTTTTATTTACAAATGAAAACGTGTAGCTATAAATATAAAAAATTCTTGACATAAAAAATGTAAAAGTGCAAAACATAGATCTCTGTCTCTTACTGGACGCCTCAATTATTTTATACTCCCTGAGGAGTATACGCTTTCCTCACAACTTGTGGATCTCTCCAGCTTCCTGAGGGATTAATACGAGTATATAAAGAACCATCATCTCGTGAGTAAAGATATACTGCTCACCAATATTAAGAGCACTTTAATCAAAATTTAATTAGAAATGTAAACATTTATCATGATGAATGAATTTGAGTCACATTTCTTAAAATAATTAACTAATTTGCATGGAGAGATTTACTTGGTGGATATAATTAGAATAAAGAGTATGGATCTTACTACGTGATTATCATCAAGCTTACGTATTTTTATGTGATCTATGGCACATGATGACTTTGTAAAGCTCTTCGCCTAGACTGATTGCTACTTGATAGAGAGATTGATCAGTGACCTGGGTCGGGGCAGTGTTTGGAACATTTTAAATTATAATTAGTCGGAAGTTACTGATATAAAGTCAATTGCGCATAATTTAAATAATGATGATTTGACGACTGACAAATCAGTCAAATGTGACTTTTTATATCAGACAATTTGACTTGCTGTAAAAATCAGTCATTTTTAATTATCCAATTTGTTGAATTTTTATTTAAAACAGGTCCATTTACAAAAAAAGTGGAATAGGTAAATTTTCAATAAACGAAACTTATTTTCAAGACAAAAAAACTATGAACCAAAGAAACTTGACTTTAAACAAACAAAAATTGATTCTCCAAAAAAATGATTTTTTTTTAAATAATTCAATTTTTAACCAAATAGAATTAGTTTAAACTAAAATAATAAATCTTTAACAAAAATAATGAACTTTTAAGGAAGCAGTTCAACTTCCAACCAAGTAATTTCATTTTTTTAAATTCTTCTTCCGCTCGAAAGATTAATTATCTACAAGAAGACGAACTGTTAACTTAAAAAAAAGATTAATCTTCAACCAAATAGTTGAATTTTTAACTGAAAATAAAATCAATTTTCAACTAAAAAAAGGAATCGTTAAATTTTCAATTAACAAATTTGATTTTCAACTATGAAAAATCACCTTTTTAAAAATAAATTTTCACCCATAGACATGAATTTTCATTTTTTAAGTAAAATCATAAATCTAAATTTTTTATTAAAAAAATATAAATTCTCGATAAAAAACGTAAAGTCGTTGACTTTTTAATTTTTAAAAAAAGATTTCAATTTAAAATAAACAGCGGATCATATTTCAACCATAAAGATTTTTATTTTAAATAAAAAAACAGTTGAATTTAGCTAAAAAAAAATAAATTTGCAGCAAAAAATGTTTTTCCAATAAAGACGAATTTTCAACAAATTACATTAAGTTTTAAAGAAATAATTGAATTTGCAACTGAAAAGAGTCAATTTTTAACCATAAATGTAATAGATTAATTTTCAGTTAAAAATAATTTATTTTCAGCCATGAAAAACAACGAATTTTCAACCAAGTAGACAGAAATAAGTATTTACCTTAAACTCTTGATCATTAATAAAAAAAGATCTGAATTTCTAGCAAAGTAGTTTACCTCACAAAAAATATTTGAATTTTCAACAACAACAAAAAGCGAATTTCGAATAAAATTGTTCAATTTTTAACAAATTAGTTAAATTATCAACCACAGAAACAAGTCTTTGACTAAAATTATAGAATATTAAAAAAAAGCTAAATTTGGAACAAAGTAGTTTAACTTTCAAAAAAGTACTTAAATTTTCAACCATATATTTTCAACTAAGAAAAAAAGTAGTTTAAATTTCAACCAAGTAGTTAAATTTTTAATTTACAAAATATAAATTCCAAACAATGTAATAGTTGATATTTCAGACCAAAAACATTTTCGTTTTAAATTAAAAACAGTCCAATTCCTGAATTAAAGTATTATCTTCACAAGTGCAGAATTTCAAATCGAAAAACGTTAAAATTGAAAAATTTTCAATTGTAAATCTATAAAATATAACTATTCCATTAAAAAACGTTGAAAATTACATACCTTCAAAATATAAATTTTCAAAATTGAAGAATTTTTAATTGTATATTTTCAGAACTAAATTGCTTTTAATTTTATATTTTCAAAATTCAAGAATTTTCAATTGTAACTTTTCAAAATTGTAAAACTTTAAATTATAAATCTTTGAAAGTGCTTGAGTTTTTAATTATGCAAATTCACAATTAAAAAATATGCCAGTTTTAAGTTTCACAATTAAAAATATTTTAATTTTGATAATTTACATTTAAAACTTCTTTAATTTAAAATAAATATCAATTTTTGAAAAAGCATTCAAATAAATTTAACAAGTGAATAAATTTACATGTTAAATCTTTCAAATTTAATCATTTTCAATTGAATATCTTCAAAATTTAGGCTGTGTCTAGTCTTCCCGTAAAATTGGGTGACTTGGAAAAGGGTATGGGCTAGTCATCCCGAATTTTCAGGACGACTAGCCAAGCGAATGAAAAATATTGGACTAGTCATCCCGAATTTTAGGACGACGAGACACTTCGCAAAATTTAACTAGTTTTTAATTCCAAATATTCAAAATTATAGAATGTTTAATTTGTAAATCTCCAAAATTGAACTATTCAAAAATAAAGGGTTCAAAATTACATACATTTTTAACTGAAAATTAAATCATTTGAAATTAAAAATATATTTTGGAAATGCAAGAATTTTTAATTAAAACTGTTCAAAATTGTAAAACATTAATTTGTTAATCTTGAACATTGAACACTTGAAAAGTTTTTGATTTTGTAAATTTACAATTAAAACTGGTGCAAGTTTGAAGTTTTAAACATTAAAAATTTTGAATAATTTTTATGATTTATATTCAAGATTGCTTCGATTTGAAAGATTTAAAATTAAAAACTATTGAAAAATTTAAGAATTTTTATTTATACATTTTTCTTAAGCTGTGCCTAGTCGTCCCGAAAAATTAAGGGTGTTTCAAAAATGTGTAGACTAGTCGTCTCAAATTTTCGAGATAAATAGCCAAGCTTATGAAAAATATTGGACTAGTCATCCCGAATTTTTGGACGACAAGATACTTCATTTTTATTTATACATTTTTTAAATGGAATAAACTTTAACTTTAATTCTTCACAATGGAATATTTTTCAATTTTAAGTAGTTGAAATAGAACTATTTAAAAAAAAGCATTAAAATTGAATCATTTTCTACCATACAAATTGAATATTCAAGAGTCTTCTATTGCAAATATTCAAAATTGCAAAAAATTTTCCACCGTAATTCTTCATAATTAAAATACATATTCTAAGAAAACGTTAAAAATGACATCATTTCACAGTATAAACATTCTAAATTAATAAATTTTCAATTGTAATTCTTAAAAATTGAAGAATTTTAAACTGGGAATCGTTAAAATTTAAGAATTTTCCATTGTAAATCTTCCAAATGAAACTATCCTAACAAAACATTTAAAATGTTGTACCTTCAAAATACGAATCTTAAAAATTGAATAATTTTTAACTCTTTATTTTCAAGATTAAAAAATTTTGTATTCTAACTTTTCCCAATTTTAAAGCTCTAAATTGTATAAATCTTTAAAATTAAACAGTTTTTAATTTTTCCAACTTGAAAATAAAAGTGATACAAGTATTCAATTTTACAAATGTAATAATTTATATTTAATGGATCCCTGTTTAAAAAAAAATTATAAAATCTGCAGGAACGATGGAAGAATTTTTTCACATATTTAAGTCTTTTCTACTGGTAAAAATAAATTTAAAAAATTATGTTAGTCTACAAAATCATGAATGTAAGCACAATAAATTTTTGAAAATTTTAGTTTTATGTTTTTTTAAATTAAATTTTCCAGACTTATAGAATTTTTTTAGTGTATTTTAACCTGTAGAAAAACCTCACACACCTGCAAAATTCTTTCGTCACTTCTGTAGGTTTACAATTTGTTCTTTTTTTGAAAACACAACGTTAATCAAAATGCTGAAAAAATTATAGAGATGTTTAAGACCTCCAAAAACATAAAAAATATTGAAATACGGAAATATCTAAACTATGAAAATAATAACTTTTTAAAGCACAGTTTGCTATCGCTCGAGTTGAAGACTTTCGTTAATCGGCACCAGATTAATTGTTCTTAATATTTCAATCAATTACTAAATAAATTTATAATAATAATTATTATAGATTAATAATTATATTACTATACTGATATTATTATTAATCGTTTTTAAATTTCCCAAATATGTAATTAGAAGTATTATTTCAAAACAATTAAACACTATCTAAATATTATTATAGAACTGTAGGTACATTAAATTATTAATGTATTGAAAAATGTGTATATTTAAAGCTGTTCGCTTAATTTTCGAAGCAGGTAAAACAGAATAGTTTTTTAAATTTCTGGATAATATATAATAAATGGTTTTTAATGAAACTATTTAATTATTATATATTATAGTCCATAAAAGAAAATCGTTCATAAACGCTTTTAATGGTTTCGAAGTAGAAGATTTTACCGTTACACCAGCAAAACGTAAATTTTGGGACAAACTTTACCAACATATTACAATTTTCCTACACATGCTCTGTGATTTTTATAAGTTTTATTACATTCTAGAATCATTTTTAAGCAAAAATTCTTATAGTTAATTATTCTTATTTTTATCTCTCGACGTCAATGAATAACTAGGACATCAAATCTAAAGGTTATTGAAAATTTTCCATATTTTTTTGTGTAAATAACTGAATAATTATTTAACTGTGATTTGTGAAATATTTTCCTTCTTGAATAAAATACGTTTGGTTATGCACTTAATTTATTACTTTTATTATTTAAAATACTACTTTTAGTCTAGCTAAGGATTCTACGTTTATACTATCATTTAAATAAGTTTAATGCAGGTAACATAATAAATTCAATACAAAACACTTTATATTCCTATAATTTTTGGCCGAGATATATTGCATTGTCAAGAAAATAGTTAAATTTTTAACCAAAAAATATTTTGTGCCCAAAGAGAAGAATTTTCAAAACAAAAAGACGAATTTTCAAAAAAAAAAATAATAATTTTCAACCAAGCTGTTGCATAAGCAACCTGATAGATGAACCCAAATAAAAATAAAAAATAAATAGTTGAAGATATAACGAAATAGTACAATTATCAAGCCAAAAAGACAAGTTTTTTTCGAAAACGTCTGAATTTTTAACAAAAAAGTTACTTTTCAACCAAGAAAGATAAATTTTCAACCAAAAAGGATGACTTTTCTACCTTAAAAAATGAATTTTCAATCTAAAAGGAGGTATTTTTAACGGCATAGTTCAATTTTCGATCAAAAATTATGAGTTTAATAAAACAGTTGAATTTTCCAAAAATAATTAGATTTTGAACAAAATAGTTAATTGTCTAACCAAATAGTTTAAGTGTTAGCATACAAAGGTGCATTATCAATGAAATGGTCAAATTTTCAAACAAAAAAGACTAAAATTTAAATTCAATCAAACAAGAAAGATGACATTTCTACCATAAAAGATAAATTCCCAGCAAAAGAGTAAAATTTTTAAGCTGAAAAGTCTAATGTTTTAGAAAACAGTGGACTTTTTAATCGGAAAAGATGATCTTTGAACAAAAAAGATAATTTTACTAAAGAAAGATGAATTTTTAACAAGATAATTGAATTCTCAAATAAAGCGCTGAATTTTCAACAAACAAGAATAATTTCCTATACTCAAAAAGATAACTTTTTAAAGACCTATATGAATTTTCTATCAAATAGTTGAATTTTCAACCAAATGTTAATTTTTTAACAAACAAGATTAATTTTGTACCCAAAAAGGGTAACAGAATACAGATTCAACCAAAAATGGAATAGGTTAATTTTCGGATAAAACCTCTGATAAAAAAATAACTATGAAAAGAAAAAAAAAACGAATTTTCAACAAAATTTTTAAATTTTCAACCTAAAAAATGAATTTTCGACCAACAAGATTAACGCTTTATCAAAAAAAAAAAAAAAATACGA
>JAUELO010000326.1:4131010-4143191 GCA_032357855.1 Amphibolips quercusostensackenii
TAAAATAAGTAACACGGGAATTCTAGATTAATCTAAAATCTATATCACCCCCTTCCCCTTATCCCGCCTCGTACACTGAATTCCTTGATCCCCGACAGTATAACGAGGCTAGAACCGAGTGAGACACGCTTATCCCAAAAGGGATTTCGCTTAATGGTGTAATTATAATAATAATATTAATTTTAATATTTTAATTTTTAAGAGCGTTATTTTGCTTCCCTGAAATGTTTTATTTTTTTATTACTTACATGTTTTTACTAAAATCCCTTTACTTATTTACTTATTATTTTTTACTTATTTAACTTCTTTATATTTTATTTAATCATCAGGATACTATACTAGCATGAATTTGAATTTATACTTAGATGACTCCTTAAAGTTGTCTTAAGTCAACAGGACACTGAATTATGCTTCAAAAAGCATTGCTGTATTTTGTTTTAAAAAAAGTAAATGTCTGTGCAGTTTGAATCTTGAATATTGTATTGTTCATAAACAATTATTATTTATATAACAATATAATCTTAGAATATAAATTGAGAAAACATTTAACTTTCTAAATTAAAACTCAAAAATGAGCAGAAAGTATTTAAAAAAAATAAATAAATATAACCATGCTAACCAGCTACCTGAAGTTGTAGGTTCTCAACATTTTCATGTTATTTTAAATTTGTGCATGAGAAAAGGCATATACATATTCCACAGTGTCTGACTCTAGGTTAAAATATATTTTAGCTAACCTAAATTTTTTCAAGGACACTTTCCTAGTTCCTTTTCAACTATTCACTTATTCTTCAATATTAAACTAAAACTTATTCATTTTAAAGAAACTAAACAAACACAAAAATAATATCAATAAACAAATTTATTCAACTTGCAATAAATTGGAGTCAGAATCCACTTATTCACAAACGGAAAATCGCGAGATGAGCGAGTCATGGCATCGTGGCAGCAGCGGTATATTCGAAATAAATTGTAACTAATGCTGGAAGGGTTTTTTTCAGAGAACCGTGCTAGTGCTACTTTTTCAAAACACATTTTATTGGATCCAAAATTCTTTAAAATTTCATTGTACATTTTTTTAAGAAACATTTTAATTTTTAAATAGTTTAATAAAGCGAGATACGTAGCAACAAATAGCACTATTCGATTCAACAATTTAGTTATTTTTTTTTAAATACCATATATTTGTCCTGTTAGTTTTAACATTATTTAATGACAAAAAGCATTTTTTACTTTTTACAAGTTATTAAAATTGTAAGAAAAAATCCAATTTTATTTTATATTAAAGATTTTATAGAATTATATTAATTTTAATGTTTTAATTTTTGATAAGGCTATTTTACCGACTTCTTTAAATTTTGTTTAATCTTCAGGATACTATACTAGAATTTTAAATTTATACTTATCTCACTCCTTAAAGTTGCCTCAAGTCAACGAGACACTACACTTCACTTCAAAAGTCACTGCTGTGTTTTGTTTTGAAATACCGTATGAATTTTTAATATTGTATTATTCATAAACAATCATTATTAATATAACAATATAAAATTATAATATTAATTGAGGAAACATTAAAGTTTCCCAATTGAAACTCAAAGGCTATCAAAATGTAATAAACAATTTGATAAATTATGTTTTCCTAGCAATTAATTGCTACTTATTGAATTAGTAAGTTAATAATACTAAGCAGATTAGTAGACCATTCTTACTAATTCATTTACTAACATGAATCTTACCATTTCATTTAGTAGAAAGTGATTAAATGATTAATTTTGCAGTCAGACACGATGCTACTGATCGCATTAGTCAAATTTCTACTAATTCGGATTAAGAAAGTAGGCTATAAGCTGACCATACTTTTTAGAGGGCAGGGCGTCTGAAGGCATTTGCGATGGGAAGACCTACGGGTATAAGTTTGATATTGACCCTCGGGTACAGGTTCGACACCTTGCAAGCATTACTTATGTTCCATGTTTACCATAGCAGAACACCGTAACTCGTCGGGTCGGACCTCCTTTAGCTACTCGGGTGTCGCAGGAGCAACCTGAGATTTTATTCCGACCGTATATTCGCTTACACCCATGTATGTGTTAAACACTACACAACTTTTGCGTGTTTATATTCCCACACATGCCTTCCAAGAGGCAAATTCAGCACGAGCTTAGCGTTCCCTTCACAGTTTTAAATTTACAATTAGTTTCAGAATGTAGGTTTACATCCGCTACTCCCTGCAAAGGAAATCTCCTAAATAGCGCTTTAATCCAAACAACCGTTTTCCTCTAAATAATGCTGTATGTGTGTTGAGATTAATGTAATTAGCACGAATGTATATCATATAATGCAGTAATCCAAAAATGCATTGGATTTTTTTTATTTCTTCGAATCAACAAAAAATGCTTTAAAAAAAATGATATTTAGAGTTTCCGCAAGCCCAATGACACGGGGATATTCAAGCAACTTTAATCTAAAAAAGACATTATAAACAGCTTTTAGCTGAATATTATTCTCACATATTATGCGCATATTTTTCGCAAACGAATAATATAATCGTGGGAGCGCTTTCTTGAAAATTAAAATTTTTATTATAAAAGAAATGTTTAATAAAAAACTTTTTTTACTCAGGGATTGTTAATAATGAAATATAGAGTCAAGCCAGTTCTACAAACATTTTTGTAAAATTATGACTGTTGAATCTACAAGGGCTTATATATTCATTTAGTGCAAAAGGTTATTCAAAAATAATAAATGTGTATTTTTTTCAGAATTTTCTCCTACGCAGATGTTCGGATATTTTTAATATGCAATTTAAAAAATCGTGGGAGCGCTTTTTTTGAAACACAATTTTTATTCTTATTATTTAAATTTCTGGATTTTTTTGCTTCTTTTTTTCTAAAATCCTGAGTAACAAATTATTATGAAATCATATTCCAAAATGAGAACTATGTAATCTACAGAAGTTTTTGTATATTTAAAAAGTAGCATTTTTATCGCAGCAATTCGCAAGATTTTAAAAATAAAAAAATAAATAAAAGCTTCAAATTTTAAAACAAAATTTTCAAAAAAATTTTCTATTGGTTTTTTATTTGTTTGAAAAGCACTTCTAAGGCAAAATAAGACAATACTTAACAAATATCATCCCGTTTCAAGGATCTTTTGATTAAAGTTGGTTGAGGCTCACAATGATGAAGTTTAATACGTATTTTCTATAAGAAAAAAAGACGTTTTTGAAAATTTACTCAGAATCGTCAATATTAGGAGGATCGAATTAAAACTTACTACTTCTCTTTTCAATTAGCTATAGTATACCAATAAATAATTTTTTTTTAAATATCAACCCTATAAGTCTGTTTTACAGGGACCCAAAAACTCCATAAGTGAAAAATTGGGTTTTGCGAGTCTTTGGCGATAATTATGATTTTGTGCAATTTTTTACAATAAAAATTGTTTCTTATACATAAAGTACTATACTGATAATCAGAAGTCTCTTCTAATTGTTTAAACAATTTGTTATTTCTTTTAGCAATTTTCTATTAGAACAGAGTTAGAAAGACGCGGCTTTTCTGAATTTTTAAACTATTTTTAACTTTTTAGTTAAGATCGAAGTGACAATAAATTAAATTTAACAAAAATAATTGTTTAAACCATTTTTTATTATTTATAGTAATATAATCTTTGAATAATGTTAGAAACTTGCTGCTTATTCTAAAATTTTTCACTTTGTGTCTATTTTTCAATCAGAGTGTGGTAATAAATAACTAAGTTTATAAAAATAATTGTTCAAACTATTTATTATCCTTTTCAATAATATTCTCTTTCAATGATGCTGAAAAATGGCGATCTTTCCTGAAATATTTAACTTTTTCTCCGTTTTTCACTTACAGCGAGGTAAACGTTAAGGCAGTTTAACAAACGTAATTTTTTAAACAACTTATTATTGTTTATAACTATCTGCTTATAGATGACTGGTAGAAAGTTACGGTTTTTATGAAATTTTCAACTTTGCTTTGGTTTTTTCGTTGTCATCAAATAATAAATAAACATTAAAGGGAAACATTTTTTAAACAACCTCTTTCTTTTTTGTAAATATTTTGTTTTAAGTAAAACAGATATTTTAAATATTCTTCAAATTTTCTATATGAACACATTAAATGTAAGTTTGCCTTGAAATAGTCACCGAGAGCCTTTTTGTTTAAATTAATATTAACAGTATTATTGATTATTTGTTCCTAACTAAAAAGTTAAAGAAAAGCTAATTATTATTTTTTCTACTGTTTATTCTAGCACAAATTGTTTCTAATACATAATATATTACTTTCTACTGAGCATTAGATATTTAAATATATTTTTTAGGCAATTTATTATTTTTTATAGCGATTTTCTCTTAGAAGAGAGTTATAAATTCGCGGTTTTTTCTAAATTTTTCAACCTGATTTTAATTTTTCAATTATACTGAGTTAATAATCAATTAAAAGTAATAAAAATTATTATTTAAATAATGTAACATTATTTATATCAACATTCTTCTTGAATAATACTAGAAAGTTGCGGTTTTCTATTAAATTTTCCACTTTTTGCCTCCTTTTCAATTAAATTGAGGTAATAATTAATTCAAGCTGAAAAAATAATTTTTAAAACAATTTATTATTATTTTATTAATATTCTCTTTGAATATTGCTAAAAATTTGTAGTTTTTTCTGAAATTTCAGCTTTTCTATAGCTATTTAGTTATGAATAAATAATAAATAAACATCAGCAAGAAGCATTATTTAAATAGTATACGATTTTTTTTCGTAATGAGGTATTTTTACTCTTTTTCTTATGCTTCGAAACTAATAATTTAAATAAAAATAGGGCTCTTACTAACTACTTACGGAAAAAGTTACATTTAAATGACCCATATAAAAAATTTGAAGAAAATTTGAAGAAAATTTTAAGTAGCTGGTTCCATTTCAGAAAAATATATCCACAAAAAAGAAATAGATTGGTTGAAAAATGATTCTCTCTAACGTTTGTTCATTGAAAAGTCAAAGTAGAGTTTAAAATTTCGGAATTATTATTAAAAATAATAATAATAAATCGTTCGAAAAATTGTGTTTGTCAACTTGCATTAATTATTTCTTCACTCTATTTAAACAGTGCAGTGGACAAAAATTGGATCATTTCAGAAAACATCGCAAGTGTCTACCATTATTCAAAGATAATATTATTTAAAATACTGGTATATGATTAAAACAATTATTTTTCTAATTTAATTAATTATTGCCCCACTCTTACTAAACAGCTGAAAGTAACAAGTAAAACTAAAGGCTATAAAAAGTTACAAATTGTTTACATAATCTATTTAGACATCTAATGATCAGTAGTGCCAAAAACTCCTAAAACTTAATTTTTCACTTTTGAGGGTTTTTTAGGACCGATTTATGGGGTCGAAATTCAAAAATGGTTTTTAATTCGTATTCTATGGCTAATCAAAAATTAATTTAAAATATTAATTTAAATATTTAAAAATGTATGCATCAGTATTAAATTAGTGTTTGAGCACTCTTCAAATCTTTTAAAACCTTTGAAACCTTTGAAACCTTTCAAAATTTCCTAAAATGCCTTGAATTCTTCTGAAATTTTACCTCCTGAAATCCCTTAAAATCATTTCAAATACTTTAAAAATCTTTACCACTATTTAAAATCTGTTATAATCAATGAAAACATTCTAAAACCCCGTAAAAATCGAAATTTGAAGTATTTTTTATTATTTTCTATTTGCTATCTGAAATTAAAATTATTATTTAATGCACAATAGAAACGTTTTTAATCATGTTTTTTGTAATATCCCGCAAAATATTTTAAAAGCCGTTAAGAACTTTCACAAGATCGTAAAAATCTCTCCAGATTCTTTTAAATCTTTCAAAATTAGCTTAAATCGATAAAAAAATCTATGAAATCGCTGAAAATAAAAAGTTGCACAAAATAAAAGGCTTTACATTTTAAATTGTACAATAAACGCACTACTTCAAATTCAAAAATAAACGCTTTGAAATGAAAGTTGGACAATTTTAAATTGTACAATTTTATTATAAGGTTTTGAAAATCACGAACTTTCAATTTTACACTCATATTTGATATTGTACAATATTATGCACTTAAAATACAAAACTAATTAATTAAAACGCTTTGAGTTTGAAATTAATCAATTCTTAAATGATAAAATTAATTAATTTTTAAGTTTTAAATAACGGTAAAAAGTGTTCTTTTTTGTGTGAACAAGACCAATGACTTACTTAAAAGTAATAAGTATGACGATAAAATTATGTCAGGAATTGCGATAAATAATGTTACCCTAATTTTTTTTTAAATACTACCCCTAAAAGTGAAAAAACCGCCTTTCATAAGAGGTTGAAAATTTGTAATTTGCTTTTTTCTCATACCTTAGATATTTTTGGCCAGTGATAGAAAACTGCCCTTAAACTTTTGAACACGACCCCTTAGAACTATGTTTTGCTTCTTTCATAGTTCTTAACATAATTTCTCATGAGAAAAGTCCTACGATGACTTCAAAAATATTGTTAAAATATTCCCTAGATTTTTTTATAATAAGAAGACAATTTGATTTCCATTTTTAGGTCTTTAAACCACCTTTCATCAAAAAATAGAATAGAACTTGCAGAATAGAATTTTTTTGCTTACCCATAGAGGAAGCTTTGTAATGGTAACAATTTCGAAAATTCATAAATTAAAATTTTTTTCATTCACACGATTTAAATGAAAATTGAAAAAAAAAATTTTCATTAATATAATATAAAGTTTATGTAAGAATAGAAAAGAATCCTTGATCCGAGATGCTTTAGAGCTTTTCGTCTCTTAGTCTTTATCTTTGGTTTCTTCTTTGGTTTTCCTTTTGGTCTTTTCTGGACTACTCAGGAACATGTTTTCAAATTTAAAATATTACTGTTCAATTTTCGGAAAAGCTTGGAACTTTTCTAGATTTTATTAGAATGTTTTTCAATATAATATTCACAAATTTTTTCACAATCTAGAATCTTTTGGAACCCTCTTGAATTTAGAAATGTTCTCGCCTTTTCTTAAATATATAACGTAATATTTCTGACATTTGTAGTTCTGAAATTTGATAAAATATTTCTTTATTTCTATAGTATACTGCAATTTATGCATCAATAGGAATGATCTGAGCTGCTTTTTGACATTCCAGAAAATTCTGGAATCACCTGCTTGAAGAATCTGGAAACTTGCAGAATATTTTAGAATGATCTAGAATTATTTAGAATTTTAATAACCATCCTATATTTCTGAATTCCTCTGAAAATTCTTTGAATGATCTGGAAATTTCTAAATTAATCTATAATTTTTTTGAAATATAATCTTTTTTAATGTCATTGAACACTTTAAAATCTTGTAGAATATTCGAGAATGATTTGTAACTTTAATGGACATACTTTATTTCTAAATCTCTGATAATTCTAGAATTTTCCCAATATTTCTAGATCGTTCTGCATTGTTCTAGATTGCTCATCTATATATAGCTATAGTGGTTTAAAATTTTAATAATAATTCTAAAAACGTTTTAGAATGCCATTGAATATTCTAGAATTTTGTCGAGCGTTCTGAGATTTTTCTAAAACTTTGTGTAGAATGTTTTAGAATACTTTCTAAAGTTTTTGCAAGATTATGTCGAATTTTCTAGAATGTTTTCTCTTACTGTCTTTTCAACTACTTTCATTATTTGGGTAAAGATTCTAATATTTGATTGAAAATTTAATTCTTTTGCTGAAAATGCAACTATTCTTTAAATTACTTTTTTGGTAAAAAATTCAACTACTTGGTTGAAATTTGAACTACTCTGACAAAAATTCATTTTTTTCGTTGAAATCACTCTTGGTTAAAATTCGTATTTTTTGTTTGACATTTCATCTATTACATGTTTTGTTGAGAATTTATCTTTTTTGTTTAAAACATCAAATACTTGGTTTATAGTTTAACTTTTTTTTAATTATTTTTTTTTTGCTTGAAGATTTATTATTTTAGTTAAAAATTCATATTTTTGGATTGAAAATTGAATTATTTTGTTGAAAACTGTTTTCTATAAAACTCGTCTTATCTGCTTGACAAATTCAACAATTTAGTAGAAAATTAAACTATTTAGTTGATAATCAACGTTTTTTTTTAAAAATCATATTTTTGGTTGAAAATTCAACTATTTGGTGAAAAATTAAGTTTTTTGTTCAAAAAATCATATTTTCGGACTGAGAATTCAACTGTTTTTTAGATAATTCGTCTATTTAATCTCAAAATTCAAAAATTTTGTTAGTCTTTTTTAGTAGATCATTAACCTTCTTCGTAGAAAATTCATCTTTATGATTGAAAATTTTACTATTTATTTAAAAATTTATCTTTTTCGGTTGATTATAATATTTTCGGGCTGAGAATTCAACTGTTTTGTGGATGATCCATCTTTTTAGCCTCAAAATTCAAAAATTTTGTTGAAGTCTTTTTTGGTAGATCATTAATGCTCTTGGTAGAAAATTCATTTATTGTTTTGTTGAAAATTTAACCATTTATTTTTAATTCATCGTTTTTTGGTTAAAAATTGGACTACTTGGTTGAAAGTTGAACTACTTTGTTAAAAATGCATTTTTTTTAAAGATTCACCTATCTGGTTGAAAAAGTAACTTTTTAAATTCTCATCATATTAACAAGGTATTATTTTTATGCGAAAACTGACTTTCGCGGATTTCTTCAAATCTCAACGTTTCGGGATGGGGACAACTTTGCACTTAGCGACTTTGCACGTGCCCAACTGTGCACGTCGATGATCAGGCGGACAACTGTGCACGTCGTTGATCAGAGGGACCACTATGCACGTGCCATCTGTGCACGTACACAGTTTTCCAAGTACCATCTGTGCACATCACAGTTGTCACTTAGACATCTGTGCGCGTGCACAGATTTCACTTGCCCAACTGTGCACGTTTATGTCTATATGTGAGGGTGTGTACGAAGGAGGTCCTTTATATCTGCGTATTACAAATTTTTAACAGTTAAAGTTATTCAATTCTGATGGAATGGAGCGTTCTAACTTTTTAAAAGTTAGTTTACGAATATTTTAAAGGCTATTTTTCTAAAAATATTCCTTCCAAATTATTATAGATATACGAAATCCTCTTTTTAAATTTATTTTGTAATACTTTTATATTATAAAGTTTCTTTGAGTTCTTTAGTTGTCATAAAGACGTCTGATGTCTTAAGGACGTCCTAACGACGACTAACCACCGCGCCCACTCAGTAGGTATTTTTTTTTATGTTACTTACCTGTCTTTAATTTTACAAAATCTTTAATATATTTTATTTATTTTCTTATGATATAATACAAAATGTAAATTCAGAAATAAAATTTTTCAACATTTTTATCACAGTTTGACTGTAGTTTATGTCATGATGTATAATGACGAGTTACACATTTGTCTTTGTCATTGGTTGGTGAAATGTCAGGATTTATTTATTTGTGTGGTACATATTTTTTTCACATTTCTTTGCTCTCACCTCCCAGATTTATTTGAATACCAAAAAAAGTGAGCACGTATTTTTCATTTTAAAATCAATTGATTTTTAGGGATTGTTAAAAGACCATAACGTTTCACGTGTATTTTCCCTGTAAAAAAGGCCTTTTTGTCAATTTGTGACGGAATCGTTAATATTGAATTATCTTACTGCATCTGGCATGCTTTTATTGAAAATTATTTGCTAGATACTTTTTAAAATTAAGTCCTATACGCCACTTTTATAGGTTTTCGAAAAAATTTCAGTAAGTGCAAAAATGAGATATTATGTCCCGCGTTAAAAAAGTTGCCTCGCTCACGCATAGGTCACAAATAGAGCTAAAATGTTTAAAGATTATTAAAGCATGGGAAAATGTATGGATCGTTGCGTGGTTTAAGCATTGCTTGTGGCAACATCCCATGCTCAACTGAAATGTCCAGCACTAAGTTTGACGGATTCCAGAGTTTACCTTACATAAAAATAACTAACCAAAGTTCATAATTAGTTCCGAACATCAAAACTGTACGCATTCAGAGATTTCACAAAAATTCAAGGAATTCAGAGAACTCAAGGAATGCAGGGAAATCTAGAGAATTCATGGAATTCAAGGAATTCAGAGAATTTAAGGAAATCAGAGAATTCAAGGAATTCAGAGAATTCAAAGAATTCAGGGAATTCAAGGAATTTAGAGAATTCAAGAAATTCACAAAATTAAAAGAATTCACAGAATTTAAGGAATTCACATACTTCAAGCATTTCGCAGAATTCTAGGAATTAACAGAATTCAAGGAATTAACAGAATTCAGAAAATTTAGAGAATTCAAGAAATTCAGAGAATTCAAGGGATTCACAGACTTCAAGGAATTCACAAAATTCAAAAAATTCAAGTTATCCAGAGAAGTCAAGGAATTCAGACAATTCAAGAAATGCAGAGAATTCAAGAAATTCAGAAAACTCAAGTAATTCAGAGAGCTTAGGGAATTCACGGATTTCGGAAAATACACGGAATTCAAGAAACTCAGAGCATCAAAGGAATTCAGAGAATTCAAATAATTCAAAGAACTCAAGGAATTCCGGAAATTCTAATATTTCAGAGCAATCAAAGAATTCAGGCAATTCTAAGAATTCAGAGAATTCAAAGAATTCGAGAAATTAAAAAATCTTGAAGAATTCAGAGAAATTCATGGTATTCAGCGAATTCAAAGGAATTCAAGCAATTGAATTAATTCAATGAATTCAGGGAATGCGGAGAATACAGAGAATTCAAGGAAATCAGAGAATTCAAGAAATTCAGAGAATTCAAGGGATTCACAGACTTCAAGGAATTCACAAAATTCCAAAATTTCAGAAAATTCAAGTAATTCAGAGAAGTCAAGGAATTCAGAGAATTCAAGAAATGCAGAGAATTCAAGGAATTCAGACAACTCAAGTAATTCAGAGAGCTTAGGGAATTCACGGAATTCGAAAAATTCACGGAATTCAAGGAACTCAGAGCATCAAAGGAATTCAGAGGATTCAAATAATTCAAAGAAATCAAGGAATTCAGAAAATTCTAGTATTTCAGAGCAATCAAAGAATTCAGGCAATTCTAAGAATTCACATAATTCAAAGAATTCGAGAAATTAAAAATTCCTAGAATTTGTGGAATTCATAGATTTTTAAGATTTTAAAAATTCAAGGTATTTAGAGACTTTAAGGAATTAAAAAAAATCAAGTAATTCAGAGAATATGAGATATTCATACAATTCAAGGAATTTGAGAAATTCTGAGAATTCAAGGTGTTCTGAGAATCCAAGGAATCCTAAAAAATCAAAGAATTTAGAGAATTTAAGTAAGGATGAGAATTTCAGGAAATAAAAGCATTCTGTAAATTCTTAGGATTCTAAATCCCTTTTACTTATAGAATTCTTCGCAAGACTGGAATTCTCTGAATTTCTTAAATTCTCGTAATACCCTCGAATCTCAAAATTTCTTAAATTTTATGAATTCCTCGAATTCTCTAAATTCCAAGAATTTCTTGAATTCCTTGCATTCTTTGAATTCCATAAATTCCTTGAATTCCCTGAATACGTTGAATTCCTTGAATTCTCTAAATTCCTTGAATTCTCTGAATTCCTGGAATTTTCTAAATTCCCTGAATTCAGAAAAAGAAAATGTCTAGTAAAAAATGTTAATAGATTTCTGCAACTTACCTTTGCAGTGATGCGTACAGTTTTGATATTCGGTACCAGTTATGAATTTCATGTCGAAAAAGCGCCTTAAACTAATCCAATTAATGTAAATTGACATAAAAAAAAAGAAAAATTAAAGTTTTAGCTATTTTTATTTAAGTTAAACTGTGGAATCCGTCGATCTTCGTGCTGGACTAATCATTTCAGTTTAGCATGGGACGTGGCCCTAAACAACTTTTTTTCACGTGAAACATAATATCTCATTTTTGCACTTACGGAGTTTATTTCAAAAACCTAGAAAAGTGTCTTAAACAAGTTAAATTGAAAAAGTATTCAGCAAATAATTTTCAAGAAAAGCATGCTAGATGCAGTAAGATAATCTAATAATAACGATTCCGTCGCGAATTTCCAAAAAGGCCTTTGTTCCAGGGTCAATACACGTGAAACGTTATGGGCCTTTA
>JAUELO010000326.1:4193644-4206192 GCA_032357855.1 Amphibolips quercusostensackenii
TTTGAAAGCTTCGTAGTTCAATATACCCCTTCTCGAGTTTAAGACGATTCCTGGCGTTCTAAATAATCTTTCAAAAATCTAAAAAAATAATAATTTTTTTAGTTACTGTTACTGAAAAAAATTTATCTAGTTACCGGTTCGTTACTTATTTACAAAAGTAACTATTTACAGTAACTATTTCAAAGAAATTAGTTACTTTCCATCACTCGTTTTCCTGCCTTTTTTGCAACAAGGGCTAACAAACGATTTTTTGGTCTAAAAAAAGCACCAAATGTGTTTGCTATACTTTCGGTTCATTCACGAGTACTAGCCGTTTTACGTTGGGATCGAGTCACAAATAATTACGGACCGTCTAGACCGTCTCCAGCCAAGTCAGGCGACTTATTTTCGAGGATCGTCACAAAATTAGAATTTCAAATTGTCAAGACTAAATAAAAATCTGCCTCGAGGCGGAACCTTCTAATAGTCTCGGAGAAGAAAGAAGCGATTAATCACTCGAGGGAATGGGGATATATTCGCCAAGGCCGTTCGGAAGCACCATATCACATAATCGAGAGCTATTGGTAATAAATTATATTGAGAATTAACCTAGAAGTATTTTATCTGGCCCATTCCTCTCTATTATTTATTCAAGAAGTTTAAATTTATATTTCGATCATTTGGTATATTTCTTGTGATAATAAATATTACAAATGTTTATTGGCGGTAAAAGATCCTATTTTTCATTAGCTCCAGTGGGAATCGAACCCACGTAAACGGAGTGCCGGTCAGGTGCTCTTATGGGCCGTACAGAAACAACAAGATTAATCTTCCAAGCAAAAAGACGAATTGTCAACAAAATACATAAATTTTGTGTTAATAGTAGAATGTTCAACTAAATAAAGATAAATATAAAAAAATAGATAATTTTCAACAAAAAAGTTAAATTTGAAACCAAGGATGCGAATCTTGATTAACAAATAAATATATATGTATATTAATTAATTTTTTATCAAATTGTTGAATCATCAACGATAACAGATTAATTTAGAACCAAACAGTTGCATTTTCAACTAAAAATGGTGAATTTTCAACCCGGAAGATTAATTTTCGACCAAAAAACACGAATTTTTTTACAAAATACAAAAATCTTCAACTAGAAAAGATAAATTTTGAACCAAAAATGAAATAGTTACATTGTTAGTTAAAAAACGCATTTTTAATACAATAAATAAATTTTATATCAAAAAGATGAATTTTCAACTGAAATTATGAATATGTAAATTAATTAATTTCCAACAAGAGTTCAATCCAAAAGATGATTTTTTAACCAGGTAGATTAATTTTCTAAAAATGGAATAGTTAAATTTTCAACCAAGGAGGTCAATCTTTAACTAAAAAAGATGAATATTTAACCAAATAAAATACATTAATTTTCAAACAAAATTGTTCAATTTTAAAATCAAAAAGACGAATTATCTAAAAAAAATATAAAAATAGCTTAATTTTCAACAAAAAAGTTCATTTTTAAACAAATAATGTAAGTTTCTGCCAAATTGTTGAATCCTCAACAAAACCAGATTAATTTAGAGCCAGTTACATTGTTAATTAAAAACAATGAATTTTCAAACAAGAACATTAATTTTCGACCAAACAAGATGAGTTTTTAAAAAAATACATAAATTTTCAACTAGGAAATTTGATCAGTTTTTAATAAAAATGTCCATTTTCAACCCAGAAGATGAATTCTCTAAAAATGGAATCATTAAATTTTCAACTAAGGAGATGAATCTACACTCAAAAAAATAACTTGTTAACAAAGTAACTCAACTTTCAATCAAGTAGCTGAATTTCTGATAAAAAAATGATGGCTTTTTAGAAAAGTAGTTTAATTTCTGACAAAATAATAAGATTTTGAAGCAAATACTAGAATTTTTAACCAAACGAGATGAATTCCGAAACAAAAATATAATAGTTGACTTTTCAAACAAAAGTGGTCTATTTTTCTTATTGGTTTCTATTAATTTAGTTCACATTTGAGCGAAAAAACAAGAAAAAGGAGAGCAAGGGTATGTTTCTTAAAAATAGAGATAAAAAAAGAATTATTAAAAATGTACCTAATTTATCTCCCCTCAAATTAGTTTCGTAATTTATGTAACGCCCCTTAGATTCCCCTCTTTTCCCATTTAAAAAAATTCTTTTCTTTACCATGTTTTCAACAAAATTCCTCTTTTTATCGTTTTTCACTCAAACGCGAACTGTATTAGTAGAACCCAATAAGAAAATTCAACTATTTTCGGTTAAAAGTCCAATTTTTTTGGTTAAGAAGTCCATTATTATACGTTTGGTTCAGAATTCATATCATTTGTATAGCAATTTCACTATGTGGTTGAAAATTTAATTATTTTATTGAAAATGCAACTGTTTTGTTTAATGTCATCTTTTTTGGTCATAAATTTAACTACTTGGTTGAAAGTTGAGCTAATTAGTTAAAAATTCATCTATTTGGTTGACATTTTAACTTTTTTAATTGAAAATTTAAGTATTTGATTAAATGTTAAACTCTCTTGTTAAAAAATGTATATATTTTCTGAGGTTAATAATTTTAGTAGAAGATTCATCTCTTTGGTTCAAAATTCTACTATTCTGTCGAAAAATTGTTTTTTTTTCGGTTTAGAATTAATTTTTCAACTAAAAATGTATTAATTTTATTTTTGGTTAAAAATTAATCATTTCTAGTTGAAAATTCAAATTCTAAGTTGAAAATTCATGTATTTTGTGAAAAATACGAAATTTTTGGTAAAAAATTAATCTTCTTGGTTGAAAATTCATTCTTTTTTTATCAACATTATCCTTTGAAAATTAATCTGTTTTCATTTAGGATACAACTATTTTGGTGAAAATTCGCCTGTTTTTTTTGAATTTCTATTAAGCCTTATCCACTCTGTACTTTTATCAAATCCAACGTATCAAAATCTCGGAGATTTCTATCGAATTTCATCCGTCGGGAAATCTTATTTTTTCCTATTTGGTTTTTAATTTCAAATAAAAGTGTTTTTTGTTGTTGTTAAAGATTCATAATCTTGGATGACACTTCAGCGATTTAATTATAAATTATCTATTGTCTGGATAATTCGTATTTTTGGTTAAAAAAATCATATAGTTGTTTAGAAATTAAGCTACATTGTTAATAACTTATTTGTTTTAGATTCACCTGTTTGATTAAAAATTTTAATATTTTTTTTTAATTAATTTTTTCTGTCAAAACTTAATTTTTTGTCTGAAAACTTAACGATTTAATTTTTAGTAGAAAATTGATCCTTTGTAAGTTAAAAATTCAAACATTTGGTAGGCAATTCATGCATGTTGTTAGAAATTGGTCTTTTTGGAAAGAAAATTAATGTTGTTTTTTTGAAAATTCATCTTTCTGGTTAGGAATTTTATTATTTTGTTAAAAATTCGTATTTTTGGTTAAAAATTAACTATCTCGTTGAAAATTCATCTTTTCCGGTTTTAAAATCAACTGCTTTCTATAAATATTTGACTTTTTAGCTTGAAAACTTTTTAAACTTTTAAAAACTCTTTTGTTGAAAATTCATCTTTTTGGTTAAAAAATTGATCTTCCTTGTTGCAAATTTATCTATTGTTGAGGATTTAACTATTATGTTGAACATTCTTCATTTGTCGCTTAATTCGACTGGTTGAATTTTTCTTTGTCAAAAAGTAATTTTATAAACTGTTAAAATTTCAACTATCTAGTTAAAGATTTAAGCATTTTTTTTGGAGTCATCTTTTTTGGTTGAAAATTAACTTAATTGTTGAAAATTTAACTTTTCTGGTCAAAAATTACCTGTCTTCTAAAAAATCGATCTATTTGGCTTGAAAATTCAACTATTTGGTTGAACGTTCAACGGTTTTGTTAAAAATTCGTCGGTTTGAATTAAAACTTCATCTTTTATGGTTAAAAAGTCATCTTTCTCGGTGAAAAATTAATTTTTCTTGGTTGACTAGTATTTTTTTTGTTGAAAATTCAACTTTCTTCAAAAAAATTCGTCTACTGGCTAGAAAATTCATCTATTTAGTTAAAATTTCAATTATTTTGTTGAAAATTCATCTCTTTCGCGTAAAAGTTTAAAGAGTTGGTTGTAAATAAAACTGTTTGGTTAAAAATTTTTTTTTTCCTGTTGAAAATTTATCTTATTGAGTTGAAAATTCATTATTTTGGTAGACAATCTTTTTTGGTTGAAAATTCAATACATTTGTACTTGAAATCCTAAGAATTTGAAGTGATTTGGATTAGTATTAATATAGCATATATACATTAATTTGATTAAAAAGAATTTATTCCCATACTTTCTTGAAAAATCACCTTGTTTACCTTGTTTTGAGAGCTAGAATTTTGGGCTTTAAAATATATTTCAATATTTTTAATTATTCTTGATTTATTACCAAACCTTATAGTTCACAAAATTTTTAATTCTTCAAGAAATCATTAACATTTTAGGTATACATATAACGTCGTTTCGAAAGGCATCGTGTGTGATTTTTGGAAAAAAGATTCTCGATCCTCCGTAGCTTATGAGTAGTAAGAGCACCCGACTGGCAATCAGTTTACGTGGGTTCGATTCCTACCGAAGCTAATGAAAAAGAGGATCTTTTTTTGACAATAAATATTTGTTATATTTCTTATTTCAGATAATAGGCCAAATAATCGAAAGTTAAATTTAACATGTTGAATGTTTATTCCCACCCATTCAACATCTGATAAAAACCTCTCCATTATATTTGACCATGTTTTCTAAGATTTTTTTTTTGCTTCAAAAACCTATTTGTGTTAGTTTGCATCAAAACTAATAAGAAAAGCTAAGCTTACATCATTCAAGATTGGTACCAGGCAACATTAACTGAAATTAAGAACAACAATTGTTTACGAGGCCCCTAAATAGGTGTAGGATTGTAGGCTCTACAAGTTGCGGTATTTTTCAGTACATATATAATACTTTTTTTGTGATTCGAGCAAAATTATTCTTGAATCACACTAGCCTAAGCTATACCTTTTTAGTCAACAAATTTTTTGAACAAAAAAATTCAAAATTGGATATGATTCAGAGGGTCCCCTATTTGAGTTTTCTCTTTTTCACTGATTTTTTGTTGTTTTTGTTTTCTCAATATCTTGAAAATGCTTGTATTAAATTTTTATACATATAAAATTATCCCCTTTTATATTACCATAAACGTGAATAACTTAATGGAAATTTAAAAATTAAATTTTGAGGAAAATATTTTTTTTTTACTTATTTTACATTCTTCTATAATAAGTGTCTTTTTTTAAATTTACTTTTTGCGTTTTGTAATTTGCACACCACATGTCAAATTCTTATAGAATAATATGAAACAGGTAAGATAAAATTATTTTCCTTTAAAATGTGTTCAAAAATTTTCATTAAATGATGTAAAACAATAATACATAATAATGTAAAAGGGGATAATTGTATATGTATGCAAATTTACTAGATGCATTTTAAAGCCATTGAGAAAATAAAAACAAACAAAAATGAAAAAAAGACAAAACTCGAATACGGGACCTCTAAATCGTGTTCGATTTCAAATTTTTTGTGGTTGAAAAATTTTTTGACTAAAAAAGTACAATTTGGGCTAGTGTGCATTTAGATTCGAAAATTAGTTTTTTTTCCTTATGAAAGGAAACACCTTAGTGTGTATATTAGGGTACCTCATGAAATTCCGTTTTTGAGATTTTCTAAAACCTTGAATCGAAAATTTCTTTATATTGGTGAGAAAATGATCCCCTTCTTTCCAGATTAAAAAAAAGTGTTTAGAGTCGCTATGGAAGTTCTTTTATGACTAAAACTTTACTTTTCAAATGATATAAATTTTAATTTAAAGAATTTCAACTATCCAGTCTTGTACAATGCAGAACATTCTTTGTCAGCATGCCATGTGACCCTGAAATTTTTTTCATTATGAACCAAAATGGTTGAAGTGCGTATAGTCTCTTAATATTGCAATTATATACTCAAGTTGAGATTAAGAGGTCCAATTTATCCCTGAAATTTTTTTTTTTAAGTATGAAATTTTCAGGAAATATTACTTACCTCACTGACAACAATTTCTACTATTTGAAAAAAAATCTAAACAGTTCTTGTTCTACTTAAGCCTTCCGTAATTATTCGACTACAAAATTTCCTATAAACTGATTAAAATTTGCTAAAAACTAAAGAAACTAGCTGTGAATTCGATCTCGATCGTTTACACTTTATTTATGATGCTCATTTCACGAGCACTTTGCTTCCCGTTAGCAAATAGATTTGCTTCCTCATACAGGAAGCATTAGTATTTTTTTAAATAATAGACAAACTAAATTTTTCATTTTTATCAATTTAAGATCAGAAATTTACAAAAAATACAAAATTATAAAATAATACAAAGAAATGTTTAAATACAATGACAAATCACAATTTGTATTTGAAATGGTAATTTTTCCAGCTGGGAAGGGAAGTGGAAAATTCTGTTGCACCCTTTTCCTTTCCCAGCTGTATGATTTTTTCAGAGAAATTGGCAGAATTATTTTATTTGAAAATTTATTATCAAAAAGTCTTTTCCATTCATGCGTCAACTGTAAATTATGTTGATGAAAAAGTTTTTCTGTTTACAACATATGTTTCTGTTAAGTGTATTAATAATATTATTATTGTTAAGATTAATAATAATAAATAATTAGGTGTATTAATATAAAAGGTCAATTATTTGCCTGAAAGCAAGGAATCTTTTCTGTTATTGCATCAATTTTGAATTATGTTAATGAACAAAATTTTACCATAAAAAACCGCTTTTTTCGAATATTATGTATTACCATAGCTTTCTTAATCTGCAGTAAAATGTATCAATAATATAGGTCAATTGATTCGTCTTGAATAAGCACATCTTTTCTATTCTCACATCAACTTTTAATTATGCGTCTGTAAAAATGTTTAATATAAAAACGGATTTTTAATATAATATAAATGACCATAACTTCCCTACTCTTTGATAAAATTTATTAATGTCATAGGTCAATTGCTTCGTCTTAAGCCAAGGAATCTTTTATGTCCTTGCATTAATTTGGAATTATGTTAATATAAAAATGTTTACCCTAAAAAACCGTATTTATTCAAATTTCATGCATTACTATAACTTTCTTACTCTTCAATAAAATGTGTTAACATTATAGGTCAATCAATTTCTTCACTATAAAAATCGATTTTTAATATAATATAAATGACCATAACTTCCTTACTATTCCATGAAATGTATTAACATTGCAGGTCAATCGATTTCCTTTCGAACTCAGGAATCTTTTATACTTTTGCATCAACTTTGAATTATATTAATAAAAAAATTTTCACTATAAAAAACCGTATTTTCAAATTTGATGCATTATCATAGATTTCTTACTCTTTAATAAAATATATCAACATTATAGGTCAATTGATTCGTCTCGAATCAATACTCCTTTTCTATTCTGAGATCAACTTTAAATAATGAGAATGAGAAAATTTTTGCTATGAAAATTGATTTTTAATATAATATAAATAGCGATAACTTTCTAACTCCTTAATAAAATGTATCAATACTATAGGTCAATCGATTCGTCTCAAACCAAGGAATCTTTTATATTTTTGCTTTAACTTTAAATTATGTTAAAGAAAAAAGTTTTACTTTAAGAAACCGTATTTTAAAATTCTATGCATTACCACAGCCTTCTTCCACCTCAATGTAATATATCAACATTATAAGTCAATTGATTCGTGTCGAATTAACTCGTTTTTTCTATTCTCACATCAACTCTCAATTATGAGAGAAAGAAAATTTTTACTTTAAAAATCGATTCTTAATATAATATAAATAGCGATAACTTTCTTAATCTTTGATAAAATGTATTAATATTATAGGTAAATCTTAATATTTTTAGTTAGTACTTGATACTTAGTACTAGTACTTAATTTAGTACTTAATATTTTTATAAATCCTTTGGTCAGTTTCAAGATATTAGCGATGAAAATAAGCATCTGGCAACCGTTTTTAAATTATCGTGTTCACAAAAAAGTGTGACATCCACACGCACATCCACACAAACACACACACATCCACACACATACGGACATTTGCTTAGAACATTGTATTAGACATTTTTAAATTGAGAAACGCTCCATTAAATGAATTTAAAAAAATTCGAAAATGTTAACATCACAAAGCTTCCTCTATGAGAAAGCAAAAAGATTTCTGAAGATTTTAGATACGTCAAACCAAATTTTTAACAAAAACGTTCATTTTCATTCAAAAAAGATTAATTTAAAAAAAAATATAAAAGTTAATATTTTAATTAAAAATATTTGTATTTACAATCAAAAACAGTTGATTTCAAATGAAAAATACGAATTCTCAACAAAGTAGTCGAATTTTCGAAAAAAGATTTTTCAATCAAGAAAGGCAAAAAGTTGTAACCAAATTATAATTTAAGGGAGAAAATAATTTTCAATACAAAAGACAAATTTTGAATAACTTTATTTTTTATGTTTGTCTGTTTTTCAGGTTATATAAATATAATTTTCCTGGGATTCTTCATAGAATTAAAAAATATTTTTGAAGATTCCTGTTATTCGAAAAAGTTTTTTCATTTAATAGAATTTTACAAAATTGTAGGCAAAATTAAAGTCATTAAAAGATATTTAGGACCTTTAAACTGAATCAAATAATCATTTATGAAATTGCCTCAAAACCTTTCAGATTTTTTAAAAATAATTTTAGAAATATTTAGAAATATTTATTAATTTTCTCTTTAAATTCACTTTTTAAAATAAAAAATCATTTCAAATTTTCTCAGGAATCTTGAGAAAATTTTCTTATTCTCTTGAGATCTTTCAAAATCCTTAAAAAGTTTTTTTTTAATATTCGAGTAAATTTTTTAATAAAAGCTAAATAATGCAAACACTTGGCATGTTAGTTATTAGGTCAAAATTTTTTTTTTCATTAAATATAAAAAATAAGGTGCCATACACTTACTCAAGAATCTATTGATTTTTTGAAAAAATTATTTTTTTATGGTAAGAGAAGTACCTATTCCTTAATTGTTTCCAATATTAGAAATATTTCCTGAAAGTTTTATAAAAGGTTTCAAAATTTGTGGGTCACATGACCCTCTGATAAAGAATGTCTTGTATTGTACAAAATAGGATAGTTACAAATGTTGAAATTAAAAATAAAAATCTTAAAAGAATTTTTGGCGTTTAATCCTTTGCAGCAACCTCTAAATATATATTTTAAATCTGTAAAAAATAAGGGATCATTTTCTTGTCAAAGGAAAGAAATTTCCGACTCACAGGGATCACAGTGCAAAAAGAATCCAAAAAAGCTGGATTTGCGTCATTTTTTTTACGAAAAAGGGCACAAATAAGGAATAAATTTGGAATTTATTTTTACGCAAAGAAAAAAGAAACAATCATTCAATAAGAAATTTTATATTTTTAAATAATTTCAAATGTCCTTCTAATGATTTCTGACATTAAAGAATTAATTTTTAAAAACTAGGTATAATTATTACGAGTAAGTCGTTGGAAACCCATTCACGGCAAAATAAAAAAGTTAGACTTAAATTTCGTTAAATAAACAATATAAACATTTGAAATCGTTCTCATAGTTGAAAATATATTATCTTTTAAAAAATATCATCATTAATAATTAAATCGGGATACTTATAAGTCTAATTAAATATACTTCTTTTAAAGATTTGTCATGCCGTCGGAAAAAATTCTTTAGATATCAAATTTCATTGAAATCTTAAATACTTTAATTCAAAATCTGTCAAACATTTGTAACTTTTTTACTGGTAAGATTTAGAAATAAAATTTAGGACTGCTCAGCACAGTTAATGAATTTGGAATATTTAATTTTTCAATTATTTAAGTTGGTTCATTTCAATTAAATTATATGACTTTTATATTTATATTGTTTTTTATTATTATTAATTTATTTTATTGTTATATAGATTCATTTTATCATTTTCATTAATAATAATACATAAATAATATTTTTAATTAAATTTTCAAAAAGTGAAAGTAGTTCTAATAAATAATTATATTAGTAAAAAAAAACTTTCACTGCGCGCCGTAGCATATTCTAGTTCTGAATAAAATAATTTTTTAGATGTGAAACGAACAATGGTCTCTATAGTTCCTACGTACATTTCATAATTTCAGAGAATTTTCCACGTAATTCAAATTTTTTTTTGAAATGTAGTTTACTGAAAGCAAAAAGGGGTAAAAGTAAACATTTTTCGAGAATAGGGAGAAAAAGGGTAAACGCAGGGGCATAGTGGAAAAGTTGTGATCCCTGGACTCAAGGTCTTAGAAAATCTAAAAAAAAAGTATTTCATGAAGCGCCCTACTGTATATTAATGAAAACAGTTACCAATCAAATTTTGAGAATTAGAAAAAAAAGATCTTTTTCCGATTCTTAAGTGACACATCCAGACTTTATTCAAGAAACTGTTTGATTATGCGACGGTTTGGTAACGAACCGTTCCCCTTAGTGCTGGAGAATTAATAATTTTGTTTTGAAGTCACGAATTTTTTTGCAGTTATTTTTAAATGCATATTTAATGTTATTATGATGATAGTGATAGTCTTTTTAAGGCCGAGCGTGTGTTTGCAAGAACAAGGTGAAGCCAAGGTATAGTCGAGTTATTGCAAACACACTTGGTCGTAAAAAGACTTCGTTTTCTTCGTACACACGATATTTTATGTAGTATGAGTATGGTTTTTGGGTTTTCTGATAAAACTGCATCTCACGTTTGAAGTCAGTTTAAAGGGTCAAGTAACGCGCAAAACAGTGCGCAGTCTGGGCCGGTAAAGTACCCCACCACCAACAAAGACCTACTTTGCTGCTCCAAACTACGCCGATAAAACGAGAAAAGCATATTCGTATCATATAAAATATCTATGTACCGAGGAAGCGAAGTCTTTTTACGTCCGAGCGTGAGTTTGCAATAACTGGCTTCACTTCGTACGTGCAAACTCACGCTCGGCCGTAAAAAGACTAGTTAGCCTCCTTGGTGCACAATATACTATTAAATAATGTCTATCTTCTTAAATATTAATCACAACAATTTTATTACTTTATAAAAAAAACTTGAATCTACATCATAGTTTACCACACAGTCACATTACATATATGTAATGTTTTTAATGCATATATGCATTTAAAAAGAACTACAACAAAATTTCTAACCTCAAAACATTGTTCTTATTTGCAAAAGATAATTAAATTTTGTATATCCTAATCCTCAAACATTTCTACTCATCCTTCCTGGACGCGAATAAGCTTGGATTACGATTACAACTCTCCATAATTTATAAATAATAAAAATATGTTTTTTATTGCAAAGCTGTGGTGCCGCAGACAAAGTGGCCAATGAAAACTCTCGTACCAGGTTCGCCTCTTTTTTCCTACAAAGGCCCGGAAGCACAGAATTTCACAATTCCGAGAGTTCGAGCTGGTCTTTACCGGTTCGAGATTAATTCCCTGGAGTCCTCGTACCCAAAGAGTGAATCTCCAAACACGGTGCTACTCTACGCAACATCCAATGCCCTGGATCATCTCCCAGGCTCGTTTGAGGACCTTAAAGGAAAACGCAATCATTCCCTTAGATTCCAACAACGCAGAAGAAGACGTCGTCTCACTGTTTCTTGGAGCAAGAGGTACAATTTTCCTTTTTCATAAATCTTTTTCTACTTGATAGTAGATTCTTATTGCGATAAGAAAAATCCGTTATTTCCTACCGTTTTCATTCGATTCTGCCTGTAAAACTGGTAGAAAAAACTTCACCTTTTTCCCCATTTGGCACCTAGTCAATTTATTATTGATCCTTTTATGAGAACATGTTTGTGCTACTATGCCACGTATTACAATAGCGAAATGACCATGGTCAAATAATTAAAATCAAAATGATTAAATCTTGCAGGATTACTAAGGTCTGAAATGTTTCTTTAAGATATTACTAACTATATAAACAACCCTGGAGAATTAGTTGAAAGGAGTGAAATTAGTGAAATAAAATAAAAAGGTCAATGTGATCTTTTTAGAAATCAGTTTCCTATGATCCCTATTTTGAAACCTGGGAATTTTTTTTAGTTTTTTTTGCGGTATTTTATGTTGTGCTGGAAATGGTATCTACACCGTTAAAAATGTTTGGGATTTTACCACACTCAAACTATACCAGTGTAAGGCGAAATGTATTACAAGTATTGCAGTTTCACTTCACAATACCGGTATTGTAATTTTGCCATACATCCACTTTAGCCCGTCTAGTGTAGCGGATGAGTGACCCACTATTTTAGTAAAGTAAGACAGTGCCTTGCTAGTCCAGTGCGTAACGCATTTGACTTAGAGCTTGGCGGTTAGAGTTCGATTCTCCGTCCCTACGAATTTTAATTTGATTCAAAAAATTTCTTCCACGAAATTGCAATACATGTCTAGTCTTGATAAAAGTACATATGTGTATTAAGGAAAAATTG
>JAUELO010000326.1:4251113-4265035 GCA_032357855.1 Amphibolips quercusostensackenii
ATATTAAATTATAATTTTGATTTACATCCGACTTTTAAATCCAACATCAGTATCCTTTTTAGAATATTATCATAGTTAAATAAATAATAATAAATAAAATCAACTTTGTTCGGATTGATCAGGGTGACCGTAAAACTTCATTTTTAAAATTCCCTGACTTTTCTTTGATCTTTCCTAAAACAATTTTTGATTATCTCTAACCATTAACATTGAAGACTAAAGTTTTAGTCTTTTAACGTTTTTGATATAGAATTTTTTATTAATCAAGTGAAACAATTTTGAATTTCAATTTACATAATGTATTATTCTCTGGGCTGACACAGACACATATACTTAAAAATAGTGAAAAAGTGAAATGTTTCAACTAAAAAAGTGACCAAAAGTTACTCATTTGTAATTCAAATAGTGATTAAAAGTGACTAATTTGTGAATCAAACAGTGACTTAAAGTAAGTAATATGAATTACTGATGTCAGCAATGTTCTTTTCAATTTATAAGAATACAAAAGAATTCAATAAAGTTTATATGTGACCCAGGTTAATTTAATAAAATTTTTTTTAATTCTTGGTGAATTTTAACGAAATCAGGATGAATTCCTACGATTTCGAAATAATTAAATTTAAATTCAAAATAATTCGAATGAATTGGTGAAAATTCATAATAATTTTTTTTTAATTTCAATTAATTTTAAAAAAATTAAGAAATATGGAAAAATGCATTCAATTCAGTAAATTTTAAAATACCCTAAAACATTTTAAACCCCTTGAAATATCCTCAAATTAATAAAAACAATTAAAATTCCTTGCAATCTTTTAAACTTCCCGAAAATATTTCAAATCTTTTGAAATCTTTTGAAAAACTAATTAATTACTTAAATGAATTTAAAATATCTTAGGATCTGTAAGAATACCCTAAAATATTTCAAATCCCTTGAAATATCTTACAATTATTGAAATCAATTAACATTTTTTGCAATTTCTTCAACTTCCCGAAAATATTTTAAATCCTTTGAAATGGTTTGAAATCCGATTAAATTACTGGGATGAACTGAAAATGTCTTAGAATATTTAAAAATACTTTGAAATATTCCAAATCCCTTAAAATATCCTCAAATTATTGACATCAATTAAAATTTCTTAAAATCTTTTAAACTTTCCAAAAATATATTAAATCTTTAAAATTTTTTTAAAATCCTATTAAATTATTGAAATGAATTGAAAATGTCTTAGAATCTGTAAGAATACCCTAAAATATTCCAAATCCCTTGAAATCCCTTCAAATTTATTAAATCAATTAAAACTCCTTGTAATCTTTACTTCCCGAAAATATTTCAAATCCTTTGAAATCTTTTGAAATCCCATTAAATTACTTAACTGATGAAAAATGTCTTAGGATCTTAAAAAATGTCCTATAATATTAAAAACCCCTTGAAATATCCTAAAATTATTGAAATCAATTAAAACTCCTTGGAATCTTTACTTCCCGAAAATATTTCAAATCCTTTGAAATTTTAAATTCCATTAAATTACTGAAATGAATTGAAAATATCTTATAATCTTTACAATTACCATAAAATATTCAAAATCCCTTAAAATTTCTTAAAAGTATTGGAATCAAATAAAATTCCTTTGAATATTTTTAACTTTCCGAAAATATTTCAAATCCTTTGAAATCTTTTAAAATCCCTTGCAGTGTTTTGAAACTCTTTAAAAAGCCCTGGAATCTTTTAAACTTTCCTAAAATATTTGAAATTCTGCGAAATCTTTTACAATTCCATTAAATTACTTAAATGAATTAAAAATGTCTTACAATCTTTAAAAATACCCTAAAATATTTAAATCAAAAATTCCTTGAAAACTTTTGACCTTCTCTAAAATATTTTAAATCCTTTGAAATCTCATGAAATCCCTCACAATTTTTTAAACCTCGTGAAAATCACTTAAAATTTTTTAAATACCTTAAAATCTTTCAAATTCTTCGAAATCTCTTCAAATTATTGAAATCTATTCAAAATTTCGTAGAATTTTCAAAAATACCCAAAAATATTTCAAATTTTTAAAAATTTTATAAAACACATCTAAACGTTATAAAGCTTCTGAAAAGTTCATTTTATTTTTGAAAATACCCTTAAATTATTTAAATCCCTTTATATTATTGAAATATATTGAAAGTTCGTCATTTAAAAATTCCTTGAAAACTTTTAAAAATACCTAAAATATATCAAATCAACTGGAATCTTTCAAAATCCCTTAAAACCTATTAAAGCTCTTGAAAAGGGCTTGAAATCTTTTAAATACCCTAAAATATTTAAAATCCTTTAAAATCTATAAAAATTTTATGAAATCCCGTGAAACGTTTCAAAGCTCTTGAAAAGTCCGTGGAGTTTTTTTAAATACCCTCAAATTTTTTAAATCCTTCGAAATCGCTTCCAATTATTAAAATCAATTAAAATTCCTTGGAATCTCTTAAACTTCCAGAAAATATTTTGAATCCTTTGAAATTCTTTGAAATCTCATTAAATTACTTTAATGAATTAAAAATGTCTTAGAATGTTTAAAAAAAACTCTAAAATATTAAAAATCCCTTGAAATTACTTTAATGAATTGGAAATATCTTAGAATCTTTAAAAATATACTAAAATATTCAAACTCCCTCAAAATATCTTAAAATTATTGAAATCAATTCAAATTTTTTGAAATCTTTTGAAATTCCCAAAAATATTTCAAATCCTTTGAAAATTTTCGAAATTCCATTAAATTAATGAAATGAATTGAAATTGTCTCAGAATCTTAAAAAAAAAACCTAAAATATTAAAAATCCCTTGCAATATTTGGAAAATTTTAAAATCAATTAAAATTCCTCAGAATTTTTTTAACATCCTGAAAATATTTTAAGTCCTTTGAAATCTTTTAAAATCCCTTCCAATTTTCCAAAACTCTTGAAAATGCCTTGGAATCTTTTAAGCTTCCCTAAAATATTTTTAATTCTGTGAAATCTTTTTAAATCCTATTAAATTACTGAAATGAATTGAAAATATCTTAGAATATTTTAAAATACCCTAAAATATTTAAATTTAAAATTCCTTGAAAACCTTTGAACTTCTCTAAAATATTTTAAATCCTTTGAAATCTCATGAAATCCCTTGCAATTTTTGAAAGCTCGCGAAAATCACTTTGAATTTTCAAAGATACCCTACAATTTTTAGAATTCTTCAAAATCCCTTGAAATTATTAAAATCAGTTGAAAATTCTATAGAATTTTCAAAGATACTCAAGAATATTTCAAATCTTTTTAAATTTTCTAAAACACCTTTAAACGTTTTAAAGCTCTTGAAAAGTCCTTGGAATTTTTAAAAATGCCCTAAAATGATTAAAATCCTTTTATATAACTGAAATATATTGAAAATTCGTTAGAAACTTTTAAAAATATCTAAAATATATCAAATCCATTGGAGTGTTTTTAAATAACTTCAAACTCATTAAGGCTCTCGAAAAAGTCTTGGAATCTTTTAAATACCCTAAAATATTTCCAATCCTTTAAAAATAATTAAAATTTTATAAAATCCCGTGAAACTTTTTAACGTTCTTGAAAAATCTATGGAATCTTTAAAAAAAAAACATCAAATCTTTACAATCCTTTAAAATCGCTTTTAATTGTTGATATTGATTAACAATTTCTTCTAATCTTTTCAATTTCCCTGAAATATTTCAAATCCTTTGAAATATTTTGAAATAATTTTAAATATTTGAAGACCCTTGCAATTTTTGAAGATCGTGGAAATAACTTTGAATTTTTAAAATTACCCTTTAGTATTTTAAATATATTGGGGCATTATTTACAATTTAATTTGAAAATATTTTGAAATTTTTTGAAATCCCTTTACACTTTTTAAAGCTCTTGAAAAGTGCTTGGAATTTTGTGAACTACCCTAGCATCTTTAAAATCCATCGAACTCCCTTCAAAATATTAAAATCTATTCAAAAGTCCTTAGAATCTTTGAAACTTTACTACAATATTTTAAATCCTTTGAAATCTTTTGAAATCCCTTGCAAGTTTTTGGAGCTCGTAAAAATTCCTTGGATTTTTTGAAAATACCCTAAACTATTTTAAGTCTTTTGAAATTTTATAAAATCTCTTCAATCATTTTATAACTTTTAAAAACCCTGTGTAATTTACGAAAATATCCTAAAATATTTCAAATCTTAAATTTGAAAAAATACCTTAAAACATTTTAAAGCTCTAGAAAAGTCTTCGTAATTTTAAAAAATACCCAAAAATATTTTACATCTTTTGAAATTTTATAAAATCCCTTCAAACTTTTTAAAGCTCTTGAAAAGGCCTTTGAATCTTTTAAATGCCATACAATATTTCAAATTCTTTTTAATATTTTTAAATCCCTTGCAAGTTTTGAGAGCACGTACAAATTCTTCAGAATTTTCAAGAATACCCTAAAATATTCCAAATCTTTTGAAATTTTATGAAATCCCTTGAAATATTTCAAAGCTCTCGAAAAGTTATTGGAATTTTTAAAAATATCCTAAAATCCCTTAAAATCCCTTCAAATGATGAAAATCTATTAAAAATGCCGTAGAATCTTTTAAAATTACCTAAAATATCTGCAATTTTTTAAAGTTCGTGAACATTCCTTGAACTTTGAATTTGAAATGAAAATTCCTTAGAATTTTTTTAAATTCCCTCTAATTTTTCAAATCCGTTGGAAACTTTTAAAATTCCTTAAACATTTAATAGCTCTTGAAAGTGCTTTGGAATCTTTTTAAATACACTAAAATACCTCAAATCCTTTGAAATTCCTTACAATTATTAAAACCAACAAAAATTCCTTGAAATCTTTAAAAATATTCTAAGATCTTTGAAATTCTTTAAAATCTATGGAAGCGCCTTTAAATATTTTAATAATCTTTGAAATCCTCCAATTCTTGTGAATAAGTTATTTAAAATCCATTTAAATATTGTAAAATCCTGTGTATTCACACAAAATCTGATGATATTTCCTCGAATGCTATAATATTGATTAAAATACCGTGGGAGCTTTTAATATCCCTTAAAGTCAGTGAAATCCTCGAAAATTTTATGAAATCTTATAAAATCCTATAAAATCATTCCATATCTTTGAAAATTCTAGGAAATTTTTTTTACTCTCATGAAAAAATTTGTAAACCTCGTAAATTTATCCAAAACCTTGGAAATTCATTCAAAAATTGTATATCGCTTAAAAATTCTGTTGAAATCTGTTAAAATCACTCGAAATCTTTCTAAATATCTTGAAAATTTTGAAAGATTTTTAAAATGATTTGGAAATTTGAAAAACACCCTACAATTGTTAAAATCCTTTTGAATACCTTTAAACTATTGAAATATATAACAAATTCCTTGGACCTTTAAAAATACTTTAAGATATTTGATATCCTTTGAAATCCTTTGAAAATTTAATAATAAAATTATATATTGTACAATAAAATATTTTAAATCCTTTAAAATATTTTGAAATATCTTGAAAACTCCATAGAATTTTTCAAAGTACCTTTAAATATTTGAAATTCTTTAAAATTTCTTTAAATTATTGAAATATATTCAACATTCCTTGGAATCTTTTAAAATACCCTAAAATATTTTTAAAAGATTAATATTAAATCTTTTGAAATTCATTGAAACTTTTTTAATCCCTGAAAAAATTTAATTGATTTTTGAAAATACCCTAAAATTTTTAAACCCTCTAAAATCTTTAGAATACTTTAAAATCTCTTTAAGTTATTGAAATCTATCAAATATTTCCACCGTGGATTAATTTTTTTTCTTCAGACAGGATGACAAATTTAGGTAAATGCGAAGTTTGCGCTGCCAGTGCTTCCCAAAAATGTGGTGGATGTGGAACTGTATTATATTGTAATCGAGAACATCAAGTAGCTCATTGGCTCAAACATAAAATACAATGTAGCCCAGTGAAAATTACTTTTTGCGAAAAAATTGGTCGACATTTGGTAGCTACAAGGAACATTTATCCGGGCGATTTAATATTTAAAGAATCGCCTTTTATTTTGGGACCAAAAGTTGCCCCTTTACCTGTCTGTGTTGGATGTCTTCGAGAGTTCGACAAAGGTAACACATAATTGAACTTTTTGAGTTTTTACTGGAAAATATTACAGATTTTTAAAAAATATTTGAAGTCATTTTTCTTTTAAAGAATTGAAACCAAAAATATCTACGCTGCAAAAAATTCTGCGAAGTAAAAAGATATTACAATCAACATTTCTCGTTGAAATATAGAAGTTTGTCAAGTAATTCTTAAATATATCTTAATATTAAAATTTAATAAATTTAAAAATTTACTAAAATTTTGAAAACTTGATGACATAATAATAATAATAATAATGTCGCTATACCTAAATATATAAATAATAAATAATAAATATTGAATTTTAAATATTGAAATATAATAAAATAAAAATTATAATCTCATTCCCTAATGCACCGATGCTTTGTCGTTTAATTTAAAAAGACCTGTACACAAATATTGGAAAGTACTAAGACCGAGAGCGAAGCGCCAGATAAATATATTATCGAGCACGAAGCGCGAGAACCAAAACTTATTGAAGTATTTAAATATTTTCTATTGCAATTTTAAAAAATTTGTTTGAAAAACTTATAATCATTTAAAATGTAAATTTAAAAGAAAAATTTTAATCTTTACAAACTGTAACTTATTTTTTAATCGTTTCAAAATTTATAAATATCTTTTAAACTCACTCGGATTTAAGATAATCATCATCATAAATTTGATGAAAAATCTCTTTAATATGCTATAATATTTTATATATAGTATTTATAATTTATTTTACTATTATATTATATTATTTAGAGCATTCAGGTGATTCAGAGAATTCAGGGAGGCATTAGGACATATAGTATTAATTAATTAATTTTATTATTGTATTATTGTAGAGTTTAGTCAGCAAATAACTCTTCTAATTTATATATATATATATATATATATATATGTTCCTTTTTTTCAATTTTAATAATACATTTTCACCTGTTTTTAGGTCAAAATTTTTTTCGAAAATGTTCTCACTGATTTTCACAAAACATGTATTTTGTTCATTAAAATCGGTCAAGCCGTTTTCGAGAAAAACCACTTTTCTTATTTTGTTCACCCTTAATGTATACTTGAAACTTTATCGCTTATACGGAATATAATAATATTTTACAAGTTACATTTTCCAAAAATCGACAATTTGGGTACTTTCAAAATCTCACTCGTAGGATTGCAGCTTAAAAAAAAATCTTATGTTATAATTTTTATTAAAGAAATTATAATTTTACAGGCTTTATACTAAAAAAATTCCCTTTTAATACATTTCCAAAATTTCTGTAAATTTTTGAACTTAGTAAAATGTAATATTTAGATATCTTTTAGAATTACTTGGCGGAATTTTTTGCATCGTAGATATTTTTAGTGAGATTCCTCTTCTTTTCAATAACGGTTTTTATTAAATAAAATACTAGTTTCAAAGTAATAACAATATTAAATACTCAACACAATCTTATGCATATAATTTGTATTAATATTACAATTAAAAATATATTCATAAACAGTTTAAGCATTTAATATTTTCCTCGGTATTCATCTAACGGAGTTATTTTGAAAATGTTTCAAAATTCAGATCATTAGTGTAAGCCGTAGGTGGACTGATGTACTGAAAAAATTAAATTTTGCATGTTTTCTAAATCTGCTCAATTTACTTAATATTGAATAGTTCAATTGAACTATTCAATAATATAATTTTGTCATAAAAGTGAAATAACTTCAGAAATAATTAACAAATCAAAACTTCTTGAAGAACAGACTTAGATCTTGATCTAGTAAATTTATTTTTGAATTTTTAAAAAAATTAGTTGAATATTATAGGCTATAAGTCGACTGCACTGATAAAAAAATCTCATTTTGTGTACAAAAAGGTATATAACTTCAGAAATAATTATAAAATCAAAATATCCTAAAAAACAGCTCTAGATCTGCATCTAGTTAATTTATCCTAAAATTTTTAGATGAATCGGTCAAATTGTATGCTACAGGTCAATTAAACTATTGAAAAATATAATTTTGGGCATGAGAGTGAAATAACTTCAGAAATAATAAACGAATAATAATTTCCCGAAAAATAACTCTAAATCTTCACCTAGTAAATTTATTTTTCAATTTTTACATGAATTGGTTGAATATTGTAGGCTCGAGGTCAACTAAAATGCTAAAAAATCTCATTTTATGTATAAAAAGTCAAATAACTTCAGAAATAATTTAAGAATTAAAATATCCTAAAGAACAGCTCTAGATCCGCATCTAGTCAATTTATCCTAAATATTGTTAACGAATCCGTAAAATATTGTATGCTAAAGGTCAATCTAACTAATAAAAAAATCGAATTTCGGACATAAAACTGAAATAACTTCAGAAATAAATAATGAATCGAAATTTTCTAAAAAACAGCACTAAATCTTGATCTAGTAAATTTATTTTCAAATTTTCAGTTAAATTGGTTTTATATTGTAGGCTGCAGGTCAACTAAACTGATAAGAGGTGCCATTTTGTGAACAAAAAGTGACATAACTTCAGAAATAAAAAAAATTAATCCTTTAAAAAGAGCTCTAGATCTACTCCTAAAATTTTTAGACGAATCGGTCAAATATTATATGCTAGAGGACAATTGAACTACTAAAAAATCTAATTTTGGACACAAAAGTGAAATAACTTCAGAAATAATTAAAGAATCAAAACTTTTTTAAAAACAGCCTTAGATCTTGATCTAGTATATTTATTTTTTAATTTAAAAAAATTAGTCTAATATTGTAGGCTACAGGTCGACTGAACTGCTAAAATATCTCATTTTGTGTACAAAAAGTGAAATAACTTAAGAAATAATTTAAGAATCAAAACATCCTGAAAAAACAGCTCTAGATCTTCATCTAGTTAATTTATCCTAAAATTTTTAGACGAATCGGTTAAATATTGTATCCTGCAGGTCAATTGAACTATTAAAAAATAAAATTTTGGGCATGAAAGTGAAACAACTGCAGAAATAATTAACGAATCAAAATATTGTAGACCACAGATCGACTAAATGCTAAAAAATCTCATTTTATGTACAAAAATTGAAATAACTTCGGAAATAATTTAAGAATAAAAATATCCTAAAAAACAGCTCTAGAGCTGCATCTAGTCAATTCATCCTACAAATTTTAGACGAATCGGTTAAATATTGTATGCTGCAGGTCAATCAAACTATTAAAAAATATAATTTTGGGCATGAAAGTGAAATAACTTCAGACATAATTAACGAATCGAAATTTCCCGAAAAAAGCACTAGATCTTCACCCAGTAAATTTATTTTTGAAGTTTTAGATAAATGTGTTGAATATTGTAGACCACAGATCGACTAAATGCTAAAAAATCTCATTTTATGTACAAAAATTGAAATAACTTTGGGAATAATTTAAGAATTAAAATATCATAAAGAACAGCTCTAGATCTGCATCTAGTAAATTTATCCTAAAAATTTTAGACGAATCGGTTGAATATTGTATGCTACAGGTTAATTGAACTATTAAAAAATATAATTCTGTGCATAAAAGTGAAATAACTTCAAAAATAATTAAAGAATCAAAACTCCCTTCAAAACAGCACTAGATCTTGACCTAGTAAATTTATTTTTGAATTTTTAGATAAATTGGTTGAACATTATAGGCTGCAGGTCGACTGACTTGCTAGAAAATCTCATTTTGTGCATGAAGAGTGAAATTAATTTAAAAATAATTAACAAATCAAACTTTTCTCAAAAACAGTCAATGTAAATATAATGTTTTCAGTAGTATATTTAAAATTGTTGATTCTCAAGGCATCTTAAATTAATTATTTATAAAATAACTTACCTTACACAATTATCGTTTTTTGGGGAAGAATATCCCATAATTTTTTTTCATAAAAATAATTCCCCGTGCTTTAAAAGATCATTTTTTCTGTTTTAAGGCTAGAGGGGAGACCAAACATAATGCTATAAAAAATAGAACAAATGCGGAAAAACTTTTTGCCAAAAAGGTATAATTTTAAGGGGTGGTACTTTAGAATATAATAATATTTTACAGGTTACATTTTCTAAAAAACGTGAATTTGGGTACTTTCAAAATCTCATCTAGAAGAATTGTAGCTCATGAAATAAAGTTTATGCCATAATTTTTATTTTTGAAAAATAAATAATTTTACATGCTTTAAACGTTAATTCTTTCTTTCTCAAGCTTTGAATGAGTTCTGAAAATAAGTTCATCAACAAAAAAATATGGGATAACTCGTTTTTAAGGGGATAAGTCTTTTGAATATAAAAATACTTTAAAGGTCAGTTTTTATAAAAATTGTAAAGGGCCTAGGGGGTAAACATGTAAAAATTGCGCTTCTACGAATCAAACTTATATGGGCACCATATATTGCCATTTATATGAATAAAAAATCCTGCAAATGTTAAAATCAAAATTTAATTCTTTGGGGACTTATGGAGGAGGAAAGAAAATTTAGAAAAGTAATTTTCCTCGTAAATGGATAAAGCGATTTTGATTATAAAAATGCATGTAATGAAGGTCAGTGAGACAAATAAAAATAAATTTTTTTTTTATTCTGACCAAAAAATAAGGATACAATTTTTTCATGTTATGTTTTAGAGTGAAACCTCCATTTTTTTAAATATCTTTAAATTATTTAGTTCAATTTTTTTTCCTACATTAATCAGAGTAGGAGGTCATGATTAAATTTTTTTTCAATTTCAATATTATATTTTTAACTGCTTTTTTGGTCAGAATTTTTTTTTAATTTTTCTCGAAAATTTTCTTATTGGTTTTTACAACACATGTATTTTGTTAATTAAAATCGGTCAAGCTGTTTTCGAGAAAAAATACTTTTTTATTCTTCTTCTCCCTCTATAACTTTAGAAAAAATTCGATTTTAAGCTTAATGTTTTGGAAAATTTTATGTCACATAGGCACCAGTTTATGGCATTAATTTGGTCCGATGGAGGCGCAACGTTTATATGTTTATCTTTCTAAGCGTTTTTCTCTTATCATCTTCCACGGATTTTTGACATTAAAAATAATTAATTAAAATTGATAAAGAGTGAATTTAAACAATCTTTTTTGAGTCAAAATAGTAATGATAATACATTATTAATTAAATTAAATTAATTTAAACATATTTAATTGTCGTAATTTCTTGAAATTTTTTATTTTTATAAATCTCACTGACCTTTATAACAAATATTGTCTTAATCAAAAATGACTTATACGTTCGAGAGAGAAAGCCTTTTTTAACTTTTGAATTTCTTAACATCAGTTTTATTGTAGTTCAATAAGTGTCGCAGTTTTATGTCTTTTAAAATATTTACCCAGAGAATTAATCTGCTTTCAAAATAAATTAATAATTATTTTTTCTTTCTTCACTGAAAAATATTTTTGAGGTTGTATAATAAAAAATTTCTTGAGGGATAGGTCAGAATTTTTTATTTTAACAGTCAAAAATTACGTATTCATTTATTTTTCAAAAGAAAACATTTAAAGAGCTGGTCTGAAATCAAAAATAATAATGGTTTTCATTGGCATCCTACTCAAAAAAACTTAATATTATTAGATTCATTAGTAATATCACTCAAAAATTTCTTTGTAACATTACAAAAAAAATTTTTACACAATTTGTATTTGTATTTATTTTCAGAAAGTCCCTAGGGCTAATTATAATTATAATTTCAAAAAATCTCAACAATGGGCAAGTCGATTGAAAAATTTCAAAATTTCAATTTTTTAAAATTATTTGTGAAGTGCAATTTTGTTAATGGGTACCTAAAGTGGCCTAAAAATGTATTTCTTCGCTTATTTATTTTTTGATGCTTCTTTTGATAAAAGGAAACAATTTTTTACGGACACTGAAATATGAGCCATTTTTACACAAGATCCATAAATAAATGTTTTTATTTTGATTTTTCTCATTTTAATAACCTAAAAAACCACGGGCATATTCACAAGTTTCAAATAAAAACTAAATCGATTTTTACGCTCCTTGAGTAAAAATAACTCATGTTTCATGATCCGTAAAAATGTTTAAAAACTTTGTTTAAGACTTAACAATATTTAGGCGTTGCGTTAATTTATTAAAAAGAGCTTTAAAAAATAATAAATCAGAAAACATTTTTTTGTAACTTTAGGTATAAATCTGTACCGCCATGCTACACTTTTCAATCTGGGGTAAGCAGTTTAGCATGGAGGTACAAATAATTCACAAAATTACATTTGTCGTCATTTTTTGAAATGTTATACTTCAACAAAAACATTTTTTCTTTCTTTTTTCCATCTCAGGTTATTCACTTCTTACCCAATTAAAAATTAACATTTTTTTTTAATTTTAAAATTTAAAAATTTTTTTATTTTAAAATTAATTTATATTTTATATTTTTTTATTTTATATTTATATCTATATAATAAAAATTAATTGAAAAATTTTAAAATTTTAAAAAGTTTAAAATTTTTTTAAATTTGTTCCTAATGCCACAAAGAAACATTTCAGTGCTATTACCAATTAATCCAATCATTTTGTATTTTTTGACCCACCCTACTACTCAGTCTCTAAAATTCTAAAAGTCTAACAAAAAGTCCTTCCGCAAAAAAAAAAAATAAATAAATAAAAACTAACGAGTACTCGCTGCAGAGGTAACAGTGGAGTATTGCAGATCTTGTGGCTGGCCAGTCTGTGAATCAAAATGCTCAAATTCATACTGGCATTTGAAAGAATGTGAAATTTTCAAAAAATCGGGAAGCAATACATCATCGTCGATTAAATTTGGCGAAAAAAACCTTGCCTACGGTGTTCTGACTCCGCTGAGATGCTTACTACTTTCCTCACGAGACATGGAAAAGCTGAATTCTTTACAAAGTCACCTGGAAGAACGATCTAGGACAGCCTTGTACCAAGTCTACCGCAAAAGCATCGTACCAGCTATAAGGGAAACCCTAAAGATGCCCTACGACGAATACGATATCCTCAAAGTAAGAGAGAATGTCAGGTAGATTCTCTATCGATTCAGTTCAAGTTAATGACCTCGAGGACCCTCAAGTGACACCTGAATCAGATGCTAATTTTCACGCTCTAACTCCCTCAGCTTTCTTAGTCAAAAAATATTCACTACATTCCTCAAAACCTAATATCGGTACATCTATGTTAAAAAAAAACCACTCTTGTAGTGGTCGTCTGAAACCCCTAAAACTGACACTCTGGCCGCTCTGTCGTTGCTTGTCTAAAGAAGTATTCTTTTTTCTTTTAGTTGGCCACTCGTTATAGGATACATAACTACGCGTAAAACAGCAGACAGGTTTCGTCATTAAAACTCTCTGGCTCAGTATATTAATTACAAATACATATTTTAAAATCACTTGAATTATTTTGAATTCTTTCAAGTTATTTGAATTCTGTGTATTTTTTTCAATTCTTTTGACTTATTTGGAATGGTTTTAAACGCTTTTAAATTCTTTTGAATTCTTTTAACTTCCTTGAAATCTTCTGAATTCTTCCGAATTCTCTGAATTATCGGAATTTCCCGGATTCTTTTAAATTTCTTGAATTCGTCGACATTCCCTGAAATCTTAACATTATTTGCAGTCCTTGCAAGTATCTCTTCAGAAAATTCACATTATTCATTACACTCTCCGAGTCGAAATTTAGGCCCTACTTTGAACCTACATTGGTGCTTCAGGCCCTACCTTACATTGGCATTCTAGACCCTACATTGGTACTCCAGCCCCTACACTGGCAATAATAATAAGAATAATAATGCATTAATATTTGCACAAAAAACTGTGAAATGACGTATAAAAAATAT
>JAUELO010000326.1:4319888-4332071 GCA_032357855.1 Amphibolips quercusostensackenii
GATCTTTTTTAGCTTAAAATTAAACTATTTGTTTGAAAATTTGTCTTTTTTAGTAGAAAATTAAACTATTTCGTTTAAAATTCATGTATTTTGTTGAAAATTGCCTTTTATTTGGTAGAAAATTAAACTTTTTGTTTAAAAATTCGTTCCTTTGGATGAAAGTTAAACTTTTTGGTTAAGAATTCATCTTTCTGTTTTAAAATTCATCTATTCCAGTTGAAGATTCACAATTTTCGTTGAAAATTCATCACTTTTGTTGAAGATTGGTGTTTTTTTTTAAATGGAAAATTAATCTTTTTGCTGAAAATTTAACCATTTCATTTTTAGTTGAAAACGTATCGTTTTTATTTCAAAATTCAAGTATTTGGTTGAAAATCCATGTGCATATTTGGTTGAAAAATCGTATTTTTTGGTAGAAGATTGATATTCTTATTTGAAAATTCATCTCTTTGATTAAAAATTGAAGTATTCCAGTGATATATGCATCTTTTTATTTAAAAATTCATCTTTTTGGCTAAAAGTGAAATTATTTGGTTGAAAGTTAAACCCTTTGGTTAAAAATTCATCTTTCTGATTTAAAATTCATTTATTCGAGCTGAAGATTCACAATTTTTGTCTAAAATTCGTCACTTTGGTTGAAAATTGTAGAAAATTGGTGGAAAATTAATTTTTCACACTGAAAATTTGACTGTTCTATTTTTGATTGAAAGCTGATCGTTTTTAGTTCAAAGTTTAACTATTTGGTTGAAAATTGATATTTTTAGTTGAATATTCAACTATTTGGTTGAGTATTCATATATTTTATTGAAAAATCATTTTTTTAAAGAAAATTAATCTTTTTAGTTGAAAATTTAACTGTTTGGTTAAAAATTCATCTATCCTGTTGAAAATGCCATATTTTCACTTGAAAATTAATTTTTTCAATTGAAAATTTAACTATTTTATCTTTGGTTGAAAAATCATAGTTTTTAGTTCAAAATTCAACTATTTGGTTGAAGGTTGATCTTTTTTAATTTACAACTTAACTATTTGGTTGCGAATTCATATATTTTGTTGAAAAAACGTCTTTCACGTTAGGAAATTAATCTTTTTTGTTGAAAATTTAACTCTGTCCACATTAATAATTAATGTGGGTACTATGTTAAATTTAATTCAACAATCAATGCTCAGCCAGATAGTAGAATTTTGAACTAAAAAAGATCAGTTTCTAACCAAAAAAGGACTAGTTCAAATTTCTTTAAAAAAAATTAATTTTTCACCAAAAAGCAAAGAAATTTTCAATCAAAGTGATGAATTTTCAACTAAAATGATAAATCTTCAACTGGAATAGATGAAAGATGAAATTTTTAACAAAAGATAGTTTAACGTTTTACCAAATAGTTTTATTTACAATCAAAAATAAAAATTTTCAACCAAAATTATGATTCCTTAACTGGAATACTTGAATTTTCAACCAAAACGATGAATTTTCAACCAAGAATATTAATTATCTACCAAAAAGGACGACTTTTTAACAAAATGCATGGATTTTCAACGATAAAGCTGCATTTTTAACTAAAAAAGATAAAAAAATTTAACTAAATAGTTAAATTTTTAGTTAAAAAAAAATTTTAATTAAAAAAAAATTGTCGACCAAAGTGATGAATTTTCAAAATTGATGAATCTTTAACCGGAATGAATGAATTCTAAACCAGAAAGATGCATTTTTAATGAAAGAATGTAAATTTCAACCAAATAGTGTTATTTTCAACCAAAAAGATAAATTTTCAACCAAAACGTTAAATCTTCAACTGGGGTAGATGAATTTTAAATTGAGAAGATGAATTTCTAAAGAAAAGAGTTTAACTGTCAACCAAATAGTTTTATTTTTACAAAAAAAAAAGGAATTTTCAACTAAAAGGATGAATATTTAACTGAAATACTTACATTTTCAACCAAAAAAGACGATTTTTCAACGAAATATTTAAATTTTGAAATAAAAAAGATCGGTTTTCAACTAAAACTGGAATAGTTGAGGTTTCAGATAAAAGATTAATTTAAAAAAAAGAAATTCAACCAAAGTGAAGAATTTTCAACTACAATAATGAATCTTCAACTGGAATAGATGAATTTTTAACTAAGAAGATGAATTTTTAACAAGAGTTTAACTTTCAGCCAAATAGTTTTACTTTCAATAAAAAATGAATTTTTACACAAGAAGATTTATTTTATATCGAAAGAAAGAAAAACAATTTCTCAACAAAATAGTTAAATTTCCAACTAAAAAAGGCAAATTTGGAACAAAATACAAGAATTATGAACTAAAAGAGATAAATTCACAACCAAAAATTAAATAGTCAAACTTTTATTAACAAAATTAATGTTCAACCGAAGAGATGAATTTTTAACTGAAATGATGGAATATTCATCTGGAACAGTAACATTTTCAGTTAAAAAAATTAATGTTCAAACTAAGAAAAAAAAATAGTTAAAGTTTCAACTGGAGTAGATGAATTTTAAATAAAAAAGTTGAATTTCTAACAAAAGAGTTTAAATTTCAACCAAATTGTTTTATTTTCAACCAAAAAGATCATTTTTCAACTAAAATTATGAACATTTAACTGGAACAGTTGAATTTTAGACCAAAAAGGTGTTTTTTTAACAAAAAATGACGGTTACATTTTCAGTTAAAAAAAAATAATTTCCAGCCAAAGAAAAAAACGAATTTTCAAACAGAGATGAATATTAAATAAAAATGATGAATCTTTAACAACAAAATTTTTATTTTTAACAAAGACTTTCAACCAAGTAATTAAATTTCCATCAAAAACGAGAAGAATTCTGAACGAAAAATGTAGTAGTTGATATTTAAACCCAAAAAGATTTTATTTTTCAGTTAAAACCTATAGAATTCAACCAAAAAATACGGTTTTACAACTAAGAAAGATTTTCCAGTCAAGAAAGAGAAGAAATTAGACAAAGTATTGAATTTTCAAGCACAAAGATGGCTTTTCTACTAAAAAGAACCAATTTTCAACAACAGGGTGTCTACTCAAATCCTGGAAAAAAATTCCCTGACAATTTCAGGTTTTTCCAGGTATCTCAATCTTTTTTTTAAACAATCGATTCGGAATATGTATACAGTTTCGCTAGTTTATTATAAATAATGTTTTTTCCAAGTTTCTAGGGATTCAATTAATTTGTTTAATTTAGAAATCTTGGAAAAATTATATTACAAGATATTTTTAAATATTTTAACGCTATCGATTAATTCAATAATCAAATAAGACTAAAAAATAATTAATTATTTCTTCAATTTGTCCCTAAATTCCATGAGTTTGAATAACATTCAAACAAATTTTTATTTTATCTTTTTATACTTAAAATTCAGGGCATAGAGGAGAGTCGGGCAGTACCGGACACTTAAGCTTTTTTGGTAATAACTTAGCTGATAGTGATCAAAATACTAACATAGAAGATTAATCATAATGTCAGGGCTTCTAGCAACAGTTTGAAATTAGATGTACAAGAAACAAACTTTTTGTAAAAGAAAAAAAGGCAGTTGAAATGAGGCCTGAAATAAGTTAAGAAAAAATACTGTCGGGTAGCCCCGGACACTGAGATTTTCGTAATATTTGATATAATTTTATTAAAAGCATTACTTCAAAACTACAAGAACCCTTAAATAAAACAAAAAATACTTACTGAAAGTAATAAAATCAATACAGATGTAGGTTATTACAGTCTTAATTCATTTAGGTTATGTGTTTATTTATCATTTGACATTTTTTGACAGAAAACAAATGAAATTAAGCATGAAAAAATCTGTCCGGAGATACCCGCCTCGAAATGTCCGGGGCTACCTGACTGTGACATTTTTAAGTAAAACTGCTATAAATAAGAAAATACGAGACATAATTAAACAAAAATTGCTTGTCACATAGTTCAAAAGTGAATTTATGTATTCCAATAAAAATCAATCTAATACTTTTTTTAGTTATGCAAATATTTGATCATAAAGTTGGTTTATATTTCACAAAATGCACTTGTTTGTAGAGAAGAAATATTTAGACCGTATTATTTTTTAAGCTAATAAGAGATATGAGTCCATATTTTCAAAATTATACTTCAAGAAAATTCTGAAATATAAAAATGATGATTTGTCTCCGGAGATAGTACAGTTTCTTGAAAGTCATGAGTGTCCGGGGCTACCCGATGTCCGGGGCTACCCGACTCTCCCCTATTGAGGTAAAATAATAATAATTGTCAGGGAATTTTTTCAGGATTTGAGTAGACACCCTGCTGCATAATATTTACAATAATTGATTAGATAATTTGAAAGTTTTAATTTAACTGCGCAAGTGTATTTAAAAATCACAATTTTTTAAAGAAAAGCCAATCAGGTTTTTAACGACAATGATTGCGAGATTCTCGAGACATAACATTACACCACTTTTTTGATAGGTTTTAATTTTAATTCATGTAGCATTTAGGCAAAAAAATTGTAAATGGCATTAAATTTCAGTTAGTAAGAGAGCATCTAACGGAAAGCAATCTTCCCAATGGGCAGTGTGCAGTTTGCCTGTACGGATTTACCGAAGGAGACGAATTCACAAAAACGGAATGTTATCATCACTTCCACTCTCATTGCTTAGCATCCCACGTTGCAGCTGCAAAACGATATTATCGAGAAGAACAAGATAAATTACCCCAATGGCAGCAAGATAGTACGAAAATATTTCAGGTATGTCCCACTTTTTCCATATTTCAATAATCTAATATATAAAGTTTCACAAAAAATGCATTATTCTAATTGAATTATTTATTTACTAGCAGGCCTCGAACTCACCACACTATTTTCTCACATTTGTCCGCTAATTTCACTATTTCTGTACTTTTCCTTGAAAAATATTTTTGAACTTCTTCGCTAATTGGCTAAACTAATATGGCCGCCATCCCGATGAATCACAACTTACCGGAAAATTATGCTAATATCTGATTAGGGGCTGAGCATGAATTACGTACATTTTTTTTCCAAACTAAGTGGTTCAACAAAGTAGTTGAATTTCCAAACAAAAAAGATGAATTGTTAAGAAAAAATGTAATAGCTGATATTTCAAGGAAGAAATCATTTACATTTGAAATAAAAAAACAGTCAAATTAAACCAAAAAAGATAAAAAAAAGTAACAAAATAGTTGAATCCTCAACCAAAACAGATTGATTTTCACCCAAACAGTTGCATGTTTAAGCAAAAAGATTAACTTTCTACCAAAAGAGATGAATTTTAAAATCAAAAAGATAAGCTTTCAACAAAACAGTTGAATTTTTTACCAAATCATTAAATTTTTTACCAAAAAGATCACAAAAGTAATGTTAGTCCAAGTTTCATTTAATTGATTTTTAGTTTGTATTTTTTTCGTTTCTAAACATTTTTAACTAAATATTTGAATGTTCAAACTAAAAAAAATCAAAATTTAACAAAAATGGAGTAGTCAAATTTTTATTAAGCAGAATTCATTTCCAATAAATTTATACCAAATTGTTGAATTTTCAAACCAAAAAGACAAATTTTCTGTAAAACAGTTGAATTTTCAACCCGAGAATATGAATTCTCAACAAAAAAGTTCCTTCACAAGCAATTAGTTAAATTTTTAAGAAAATAGTTAAATCTTCACTTAAAACGAATTAATTCAGAAGCAAAAAAGTATTTTCAAGTAAAATTATGAATTTTCAACCAAAAAAATGAACTTTTAAGAAAGTAGTTAAGCTTTAACCAAGGAGTTGAATTTTCAATCTAAAAAGATGAATTTTTAACGAAAAATGTAATGCTTCATAGACATCAAAAATGATTTTAACTTAGAATAAAAAACAGTTGAATTTAACCAATAAAGACAAATTTTCAACAAGATGCTTAAGTTCTCAATTAAAACAGATTAATTTTCTACCAAACAGTTGCACTTTTGATAAAAAAATTGTGTTTCTACCAAAAAAGGCGAATTAAAAAAAAAACATCAATCTTCTACCAAATTGTGTAATTTTTGAACCGAAAATACAAATTTTCTAAAAACAGTTGAATTTTCAGCAAAAAAGTTCGTTTTTAACCGAAGCAGATTAATTTTTAACCAAAAAGTTGGATTTTTAACGAAAAAGATAAAATTTCTATAAAAAGAGAAGAATTGTTAAACCAAAAAAAATAAATGTTCAACAAAATAGTTGAATTTTCATTTTAAAAAATTTGTTAGTCGAGTACGAAAAAAAAAATTTCAATCAAATTGTGGAATTTTCAAGCCAAAAAGACGAAGTTTTAAACAAAAAAATTGAATTTTCAATAAAATAACTAAATTTTCAACCTTATAATAAAATTTGTAACCAAAAGGGATGAATTCTTAACCAAAAATTTAATATTAGACTTTTCAAATGAAAAGAATGAACTTTCAACCAAAAATAGTTAGATTTTCTTTTTATAATATTAAAAATATAAAAAATTTGAAATCCATTATTAAACAATTTTTAAATATAAAGTTTAACAAATTTTTGAAAGAATTAATAATCAAGAATTTTTAATTAAAATGAATAATTTGAAGTTGAAAGTGTTTGAAATTGAAAAGTTTTTTATCAGAAGCACTAAAAATTGAAAAAATTACAGACTAAAATTTTGAAAATTGGATAATTTTATTAGAAAGTATTTGAAATTGTATGATTTTTAGTTCAAAATTGATCATTTTCATTTTTAACTGAAGATTATCGAAATTAAGTGATTGTAGATTAAATTTTTGAAAATAGGATAATTTCAAAACCATAAAAATTGAATATTTTCAGATAAGAATTTTGTAAATTGGGTCATTCAAAATTCGGAGGAATCGAAATAGTATTATTTCTAATTAAAAACGTTCAAAATTAAATATTTTTGACTTTGAATAATTTTCTAGATTAAAATTTGAATTTGAAAACTAAATTGAATATTTTAAAGTCAAAGCTTCTGAAATTCTAGAATTTACAATTGTTACTACATAAGAAAATTAAAATTTAACATTAAAATTGATTAGACAAATTTTCCTTAGATCAAAGAATAAATTCACGGATATTTTCGTCGATGAAAATAGAAAAATTGTCAATTATAAACCTTTAAAATTGAATCATTATTTTAAAAAAACGTTTTAAATATAAAGCAATTTTAAATGGGAAAAATCAAAACATTTCTGCTACGGGAAGTAGAAAGTTAAACGAATCCGAACTTTATTTAAAACTGAAAAAAATTTAGTTACCAGTAAGTGTAATATTAAAACTTTTTTATACTCGAATCCGTAAAAATTTTAGTTATTTAAAAAAAAGCAACAATTTAATATTTGGTAATTGTACTTTTCAAAATTAAAACTTTTTTATACTCAAACCCTTAAAAATTTCAATGATTAAAAAAAAGCAACAATTTAAAATTTGTTAATTATGCTTTTCAAAATTAAAACTAATGAAAATGAAAAATTGAAAATTTGATTTTCAACATGAATAATTAAGTATTCAGAACTCTAAAATTGTTACCATTAAAAGCTAAAGAAATTATTTAGTTACTAAGGTGTCAATTTCAGATATTTTAATTTTTATCTTTTTTAACTTTAAACAACACAATTTTGAAATTTTTATTTTCAAATCGTGTAATTTTAAATGCTTTATTCGGAATTATTATTTATTTTCGAAATTTTCCAAATATTTTTCAATTTCATATTCTTTTTTAAAAATATTTAACTAAAAATCGAACAATTTTGAGATGTTACATAAAAAAGTTGAGTTTGAAATACTCAGTATTTTGGAACACTTTAAAATAAAAAAATAATTCAATTTTCAATGCCAACTTCTAAAATCTTCTCATTTTTAAGTCTCGCATTTGAAAAATTATTTTCTTAATTTTTCATTATTTTAAATTTATTCTGGAAGCATTTAATTACAAATTGTTTAATTACTAAGTCCTATCAACTGAAAATTGTGCAACTATTAAGTCTTTCAATTTCATATTCTACCATTTCAAGGAATTTAAAAAACCCAATTTTGTACGTTTAAAATTGAGACCAAACAATTTAGAATATTTAAGTCTAAAATTATTTAATTTAAAACTGACTTTCAAGGTCTTCAATATGCAATTTTGCATTTTTTAAAGATTTAATGGCGAAATTGTCCTGGAATTTTTAATATTTTAATTTGAAACTACAACATTGTGACGTTTGCGATTGGAAACCTCCAAAAATTAAGCAATTTAAAACCAAATATTTTTGAATTGAAGCCCTTGAAGCAAAAAAATCTTTAGTTTGAAGGCCTCAAAAATTAAAATATTTTAGAATTACGACTTCCAAATTAAAATTTACAATTGAAATTGTAGAAATTTTGAAGAAGATAAATATATTATTAATAAGTATCATATAATGTAGTATCATGTGACATTCAAAGTGTTTGGACAAATTTTTTTACTAAAAGATTTGATTTTTGTAAAAAAATCGCTTGTCATTTTCACAGTAAAAAATGGAAGAATTTAAAATATTGTGAACCTTTAAAATTTAATCATTTTAAAAACTTTGAAAATTATATACTTTCTAATTGGAAACTTTCAAAATCAGGTAATTCAATGTGGGCAAAGTGAATTAATGATTGGGAAGATTATTATTATTTAATAATTTAAGAAGGCACATCTAATTTTAAAAGAGTTGTTCTTCTTAAATTGAAGATTGAGAACCTTTTTTTTCTAAACAGCCAATCTGCCCCGTTTGCCGAGAACCGATTAGCTGCGACTTGGATAGATTAGATTCAGCGCCACCTCCAATTGAGGCCGAGACAGATACCGAGTTTTCATTAACAGAAGAATTACGAGAACTCCAGAAAAAAATGACAGTTCTATACCTCCACCAGCAAAAACGAGGAGGCATCATCGATTTAGAAGCTGAGGGAGTTAAAATGCTAGTTCGAACAGAAGATGAATCTGTTCCAGCTACAGAAGAATTGAGTCCTCCTGGTCCCAGTTTAAACACTTTTTTGGATCAGGCAGCCCAAGTGGTAAGTCTAATTTTTCACTTAATTCCCTTATTTTCCTCGTAAACTTGAAAAATCTGAAACACTTACAATCGAGAATTTTTACCCAATTTTGCCCTTTTCCAACTTTTTTACAGGATTTTGATTTCTTTTTCAAGAATCAGGAACAGAAATTCGAGATATCCGAAAAAATACGCTTTCAAAGAAATTCAATTCTGTGTTGTAAATCAAAAACATCTTTAGAGAGGTATCAGGCTTTTTCACGAAAAAAGGGAAATAAATTCTTTAAAATTAAATTAATGCAGGTACTTATATTAAATTAGAATTAAAACCCTTTAAATTTCTAATATTTCAAGGAAAAATATTGCATTTTCGACAAAATAGATGAATTTTTAACCAAATAGTTCAATCTTCACCCAAAAAGATGAATGTTCAACCAAGAATGTTAACTTTCTATCAAAAACAGACGAATTTTCTACTAAAATTATGAATCTTCGACGAATGAAATGAATTTTTAACAACGTGGTTTAACTTTTTATTATGTAGTTAAATATTTAACCAAAAAATATTACTTTTTAACAAAATAGTTGAGTTTTTACAAAATAGTTTAGTTTTCAAAAAATAGTTGAATTTTCAAAAATTAAATAAGTTTTTAACGAAATAGTATATTTTTCAACAAAAAGAGATGTTTTTTTAACCAAATAGTTTAATCTTACAAAAAAGAATTTTCAACCAAGAAGATTAATTTTCTACCCAAAAAGACGAATTTTTAATCAAAAGAGATAAATTCTTGACTTGCTGAATTTTCAAGCCAATAAGACGAATTTTTTACAAGACAGTTGAATTTTCTACCGATTTGGTTGAATTTTCAATCCAAAAAGATGAATTTTCAGTAAAATGGTCAAATTTTCAAACAAAAAAGATTAAACTTTAATCAAAGACAGTTGCATTTTCAACAAAAAAAGTAATTTTCAATAAAGTAGTTCAACTTTGAGTCAAGCGTTGAATTTTATACAAAAAAAAAAGATGAATTCTCACCAAAAAATATAATAGTTGATATTTCAACCAAAATTTTTTTGCTTAAAGCTAAAAACAGTTGAATTCATAAATTAATTCTTTGGTTGAAAATTTTTTTTTTCAACTATTCAATTTTTGGCTAAAAATTAATCTTTTTGGTTCAAAATTCAACTATTCTAGCTGAATATTCAGCATTTTACATGGAAATTCATCACTCTGGTTGAAAATTTAACTATTTTGTTGAAAATACGTTTTCTTTATTGTTCAAATTTAAATTTTTTCCACTGGGAATTTAACTATTCCATATTTTAGTCGAAAATTCAACTATTTGGTTTAAAATTCATATCATTTTTTGAAAAATTGTCTTTTTTGGTTGAAAATTAATGTTCTTGTTTAACATTTTAGTTGAAAATTAAACTGCTTGATATAAAGTTCAACTCTTTGGTTAAAAAGTTATCTTTTTTATTCAAAATTCATCTTTTTAGTTAAAAAGTTAACTATTCCAGTTGAAGATTTATCATTTTAGTGGAAAATTCATCATTTTGATTCAAAAATGAACTATTTTGATAAAAATTCGCTTTTTTGTTGAAAATTAATATTTTCAACTGAAAATATAAGTATTTAATTTTTGGTTGAAAATTTGTCTTTTTTAGTTGATAATTCAGTTTTTTTCAACTATTATAGATAAATATTCATCATTTTAGTTTAAAATTCATCACTTCGGTTGAAAATTTAACTATTTTGTTAAAAGTTATTTTTTTTCTTAGTTGATGATACATTTTTTAAACTGAAACTTGAACTATTTCATTTTTTGTTGAAAATTGATCTGTTTCAGTCCAAAATTTAACTATTTGATGGAAAATTGATATTTTTTATTTTGAAATTCAACTATTCTATTTAAAGATTCACCATCTTAGTTAAAAATTCATCGCTTTGGTTGAAAATTTAAGTATTTGATTTTTGGTTGAAAATTGATCTTTTTTAGTTCAAAGTTTAACTATGTGATTGAAAATTATCTTTTTTAGTTGTAGATTCAAGTATTTGGTTAAAAATTCATCTATCTTGTTGAAAAATCGTCTTTTTTAGAGAAATAATCTTTTTGGTTAAAAATTCAATATTTTTACTTGAATAGTAAGGAATTTAAAGCGTTTCATATTAAATTTAATGTAGTATCCACATTAATTTCCTAGAGCCGTGCATCATTAGGAAATTACTTATCCTTTAATGAAGTGACTTTCTCAAATGAAAAAATGAGTTATTTAAAATTACATAAAAAAAGTAATATTTTTACACATTTAAATATATTACAAAGATTGAAAGAAAAAACATTATTCATAATAAACTTGTTTTAGAATATGCGAAATACTTGAGTGGTTCCGTACTATGAAAAATTACCTGAAAAAAGCCTGTAATTGTCAGGTGGTTTTTTTCAGAATTTGAGTAGAAACCCTGTTCTTGGTTGGAAAGTAAATTTAAAAAAAAATTTAACTGTTCAAAAGAATTTGTCTTTTTGTCTTGAAAATTTGACTATTTGGTTAAGTCTAACTGTTTTTTGGAAAACACGTCTCTTTTACTAGAAAGTTCATTCATTAGGTTGTTAATGCAACTATTTAGTTAAAAATTATTTCTCTTTCGTTGAAAATCCGTTCTTCTCTGTTAAAAATTAATCTCTTCGGGTAGAAAATCTTTTTTTGGTGAATATTCAAATATTTTGTTGAAAATGCAGTATATTTCGGCTTGAAATCATATAAATTTAAAGTGGTTCATATTGAATTCAATATGTTATCTACATTAATTTTATTTAAAAGAATTTATAAACGTAAAATCTGTCTAGCTAACGGCTAGGTTACTTTCGGGGGAGAGGGTAGGTCAAAAAAGCCCAAAATTGGCCCATAACGGGAAAAATTGTCCGTGTGAGAATAAAGTGGATTGAGGCCGCACATTGGTCCAGTATTAATAACAATTTTAATTGCTGACTTGAAATAAAATTTCTCGGCTAGATAATATTACATTCAGTCGCAGCAGACAGTTTTCGTGGAAAAAGAATTTTTTTTTGTAAAAACACAAAAATATAATGCAATTAATAGATTTAATGCTTTCACGATGATTCATTATAATAAATGAGTTTTTTCGGGTTTCAATCGTGTGAAAAATTACGAATTCGTAGTTTTTCA
>JAUELO010000326.1:4338237-4357413 GCA_032357855.1 Amphibolips quercusostensackenii
CGAAAATAATTTAGGTAATGTGTCAACGGTTCGTTACATTACCAATAAATAAACATTGAAAGTCGTATGTTAACACACAAAGTATGTACCTAGTATCTACTAAAAATCACAATTCTTATACAATGTCAAAAAAATGGATAGAGAAGAGTCAAACAACCCTTAAATCACTCTCCGATTAGACTGGAAATGGTTAAATTAATTAAAATATAATTCAGTTTTGGAGTTATTTGAATAAAGTTGAGTAAATATAAAAAAAGGTTAAATGTAAATAATAAATTATCATTTTAGTAGTATTGTGTTAAGAAATTCATGTAACATTTTTTGGCAATGATGATAGACACACCATAAAAGCTTTTTCCGTAGATTAATTATTTAAAATAAAGTTTAAATTAAAGCTTTTTTACATTTATTTAACCTTATGCATATAGCTCTGCAGCTTAATTATATTTTAATTAATTCAGCATTTTTCAGACTGATTGGAGAGTCTTTTTAGGTCTTTTTGTCTCTTCTCTGTCCTTTTGTTTGTCATTGATTGAGAATTGTGATTTTCATTACATTCACATCTCATGTGTTAACATACGGATCTCATTGTTTCTTTACTTAGAATGTAAATATTTCTGATGAAATGTATTATATTGGAGCTTCTTACTCTTCGTTTTTAATTTAAGACACATTTTTTAGTAATATTTATTATTTTACATTACTTTATTGTTAATATTGTTATTTTAGAACTTTACAATGAAGATTCAAAAGAGCCCATTCATGACCGAAACGTCGCACAGTGGTCCAGTGATGGATTTTCGCGGACAAATTAAGCTGAAGGTCGTAATTTTTGGACGATTTCAAAGTTAATAAATAAATACTCCGGATGAAATTCCGCATTAATCTTTTGAGGCAAAATTTCAATCTCCATTTTATGTCAAATGTTATGCTATCAAACAATTCGAAAGAAATCTGATTTTCCCATGTATTAATTTTTATCTTCGTGTAAACCAGTAAAGTACAACAGAAATTAATAAAAATTCATGTACAGATACAAATATCATAATAATAAATTGTTGAAGCAAACACTTCACTGTTATAAACGAATTTTATAAATAAATATACATTCATAGAGCTTTTATGTGGTCAAATATTTTCTCTTCATGAAAAATCATCGTTAAATACACCACAATGTTATTTCACATGAAAAATAATGTTAGAAATGCTGCGAATGACTGTCATATTATCTAGCTTATAAATTTTATTTCAAGTCAGTCATTTAGTGAGTTTAAAAAAGTTTTTGTAGAAAAATTTGAATATTGAAAAGTTTTTCACATATGACATTTTTTAGTAAACATTTGAATTTTTTTTAGAATAAAAAGGCCTTAGTAAGAAGATCATTTTTTCTATAAGAAAAGAGTATAACGCAATTGCTTTAATTATTTTTAATAACAATTGAAATAGTTAATTGCGAATAAAAGTTCTCAGATACATAATATAGAAAAGTCATTGGCAGAAATTCTTTGTAAAAATAATATTTTTACGTTAAAACACACAAATACAAAACAATTCTTTATATTATTGAATAATAACAATTTTAATTGCTAAATTTAATTAAATTTCTCGGCTTGATAATATCAGTCATTCGCAGCAGCCAGTCTTCGTGAAAGAAATATTTTTTTCTGTAGAAACACACGAATATAATGCAATTTTTAATATAAATTGTTAATAAAGATGACTAATGCTAATGCCTAACAACATTCCCAATGTGAAATAACATTGTGGTGTATTTAAAGATGATTTTTCATAAAGAGAAAATATTGAATCCCATAAGAGTTCTATAAATGTATATTTGTTTATAAAATTTGTTTGTAACAGTGGAATTTTTGCTTTAATAATTTATTCTTATGAAATTTGTGTCCGTGCATCAATTTATATTTATTTCTGTTGTACTTTACTGGTTTACTTGAAGATAAAAAATAATACATAGGAAAATATGATTTTTTTCTAATTGTTTAATAACATAACATTTATCACAAAATAAAAATTCGGCTTTAACGGATTGATCCGGAATTGTATCAAGAGTTTTTTTTTCTAAAAACTTTAAAATCGACAAAAAATTACGACCTCTAGCTTAATTTGTCCGCGAAAATCCATGACTGGACCACCGTGCGCCGCCAGGCCTTCAAGAAAAGTACCCTGGCGGCGCGCCGTATTGATTTCTTCTCTGCCTTTAATCATTTTTTTTCTCTAATTCAAAAGCAATCGACAAATATGAATCAAAATGCTCAGCAGCAGCAGCAACCACAAAATCAAATGAGACAATCGCACCACAATCACCATGGCTACAATAATCATGGCCATCGGAATCGAGATCGTGGACGAGGTCACTATCGTCGTCACTTTGAGAAAGCCAGACAAACCGACTCGACTTCCAGATGACAATGGGCCGACTATCTCAAATCCTGGTCTCTCTCTTTACGAAGCGTAGACACTATGATTAAAATTAGTAGCATAGTCGCTGTAATATACCCTAGCTGCAGTCTAACTTTTAATCGTCTCTGTGTTCCGAAATTGTAGGCATTGCTGTCTAGCAACATTTCCAATGTCAGAGCTGATGGCATTGGACATGTTGAAATGGAAATTGAAACCTTCAAGGGGTGTCTGCATAGACTGAAGCCGAGGTGCTTTCTTTATCGCCTCTATCGAATTATTGAGTCTTCAGATTATTTCAAATTACGTTTAGCTAGAATGTCGATTAATCAAAACGCAACAGACTTTTGCATCTTACAAGAATTTTCACACGAAAATAGCTGACGATAGTATAATTTAGTCTCATTATCTTATTTTATTTATTTATTATAGTAAAGAATCAATCATTCGAGGGGTAAACGGACAAAACCCAGTAAATCTATTCCAAGTATTAAAGAAAGAGGGAAATAGATTACACCAAATTTATACTTGTAAAATTTTTTCTTATCAGAATGGATTGGCCAGGTTTTTTTGAATTATTCCTGATTTATGCAAGAAAGTTTGAATATTGTTTGAAAGGCACCGTCTATTGTAGATATTCCTTTAAAATAATATAATTTTTTGTGAGAAGTACATCATTGTTTCTAATTTGGCTCTACACCAATTACAAGATTAAATGTGCTTTGCACAATTTGAAGCTTCAAAAGTTTGATATTCTAAAATCGAAAGGGTTTTAAGGATGTACACTAGTTATCTCAGGTTGTTATTAATTTTGGAAGAGAACTGAAGGCAAACTTTAGAAAAAAATATTCCAAATGAAAATTTTATTATATTTCTTGAAAGCTTATTTTATTTTTTGAAAGATTTGCTAAAAATTCCTTTGGTTCGTTTTTATTACTAGAATTTTATTTAAGAATTACACAATTGTTAATTTTACAAAAAAAAATCTAAAGATAGAATCCATTTCAAATCAGGCAGGTTCTACACTTGAAATCGTAGAATATCTCGGGGACGAAATATGTTGTTTTTTGAAGAAAATTAGGCAATACGTATTTTAAAAATTTTCTGCGTATTTAAATTTTGCGTTTTGTTTTTCCGAAAAAATTTCTTTCTAAACCTCTTTAACTTTTGATCCAATTGAGGTTTTGTTTATTTCTTTCGAGATCCTGGTAAAGTTTATAATTTTCTTTCGAAATCCGACGAAAAATTTAAAAGGGGGTTTAAAATTGTCAAAACGGGGTCTTGTTATGAACATTAAAATTCAATTTTCTCAAAAAAAAAAACACATTTATGTTGATCGCCAATCTTTTGTGGAATTTTCACTTTCATAAGGAAGAATAAAATCGAACTTTCACATTTTCCTCTCAAATAAATACAGATACGAAAAAATATGAAGAAAATAGTTTAAACCTTTAAAAAAGTTCTACAAAAAGTTCTCGTATTCATTTATAATATTTTGCACCATTTATGAGAAAACCTTAAAAATTCTATTTTCATAAACTGACAAAATTCTAAATAAATAAGAGATTAAATGTACAAACTATTTTCTTACAATTTTTTCGTAACTGTCTTTTGCGAGAAAGATGTGAAAATTAGATTTTATGAACAAAAAATTATCCTGCCCACAAAAAACGCACAAAATTTCTTCCGTAGGAAAGTACTAATTCAGCAAAAAATTTGAAAAAATATAAGCGTTTTTTTGTTGTTGAGAAAATCGACTTATTCATGGACGATAAATTTTAATAGAATCTGGATGGAAATTGAAAAAATTTAATTAAGTCAAAAGTTCTACATTTAAAGATTTTTTTTAAGCAGCACAAAATTCAAATACTCATAACTTCGTAGACATGTTTTTTTCTCAAATTCGGCGACTTGAAATGTAGAACCTGTCTGATTTTAAATGTACTCGGCCTTAAATGAGTTTTCAAACATAAAAACGTACCAAAGAGATGTTTGGAAAAATTTTCAAAAAAAAATAAGCCCTACAAATTAGGATTATATAAGATGTGCGCTATTTACCTAAAGAGAAAGCAAAAACATAAAACCCTAAATAACTATTTTTAAATAAACAATTTTAATCTGAAATATTTTTTTCTAAAGTTTGCTATCAGTTCTCTCCCAGATTAGTTACAATTAACATTGGGAATGTTTTTCTCGATTTTTGTATAAATAATTTTCAACCATGTTCATTTTTGAACTTGAGATAACTAATGTACATCCTTAATGAAAATTTTCAACTGATAGCTTCAGAATTGTTCTTTAATATTTTAGGCATTTAAAATTAAAGAATAAACATTTTTTTTGTATTTTAATCGGAAATATTTTAATTTAGAATTTTCGCATAAATTTTTGTCAATATAAAAAAGTATAATAATTAGGACGTTCAAGTTCGTTCGATTTCTAATTGCAGGTGCGAAAAATTGAACTATTCACGGGTGAAAGTGTTTAACTATTTCAAGTTGAAAAAATTGAGAATTTTGCTAATATATTAGAAAATATTATTTAAAAAATAAATACTATTATATTATTATTATGAGCAGTATTGTTTAGAAATAAAAAGTTCCAAGAAAGGACAATTACAATTTGAAAGCGTGCAAAATTAAACGGTTTCATAGATTGTGACGCTTTCAATTAAACAACTTCTAAATTCGAATCGTTGAAATTGGCAGAATTTCAAATTGAAATGCTCAAAATTATACAATTTTCAATCCCGTTTAAAAATTTACGGTTCGATTGAAAAATATTTAGAGGTTAAGCAATATTAAAATTCGAAGCAGTCACTTTGTAAGGTTTTAAACCATGATTTAAAAATCTCTGTTTATAAAGTGATTGCAATCGTAGTACACAATTACAGAAAATATGTACCCCTCCTTGTTTCATCTAGTTATTGTTGCAATAGGTAGAGAAAATATTTAAAATGTACGATCGTAATTTTTCAAATGTTCTCTATTGACAGCAACTTCGATCGATTAGTAAAAGTAGAGATAATTATTAACTACGTCGATTTATTATATAATTATAAAATTTATAATTAATTTAACGTGACTAGTCTTCTTTACGTTCTTTAAGATCATCTAATGATATGTTTGACGAACTTTGGGGGCCATATAAAATTACATCGATCAAGATGTGTCAGTACAATTGTTTACGATTATTTAATTATACAAATTTTAATTATGAAAAGTAGATACATTATCTGCGATTATTGTTAGAATTTGTTTTAAGGTTTTGATAAGTGCAAAATATTATTTAGTTTCTTTAAAGACCGTCTTTATTCCATGAAATGGCTATTCTTTGTACTTTATTGAAATTTCTCTTTATACAAATGTACCTAAAAACATTTATGTTAGCTTGTGAGGATAATTTATCGCAAGTTTTAAGCTACGATTATTTTATACTTTACGCTTGACTGTGATATTTTCTGATGAAAATAATCATTTATTTCTTGTACATTTGTTTAGTTACTTGTTTTCAAGCTCCTACGTTTGGGATAATCACCCAGAAATTAAAAAACAAAGCAGAAAATGATTTCTTATCAAAAAAGCAGATAGTGAACATCTGAAAAAATGTAAAGACAGTGTAATAATTAACCCATAGGATCGAATATAGAAAAGTAGAAAATGTAAATGTTACTAGTAAACATTGTTACTTCAGAAAACTTGTCAGTGCGCCCAAAACTTAATACGTATCAAGGATAATATTCATAATATAATAATTATTGTCACTTTTTAATTTTCGTATGAGTTTTATGTGATAATGTGAAGTATAAAATATGAAGGATAGGTATAAATAAATAGGATCCTTTTGAAAAAAGGAGAATTGTATTAATAGTTGTATACCTTTTTACAAAAAGGATTTTATTACCGATCTCTTCTTAATGAATACTGCTTATCAATTGCACAATAAATAATCTAATACTTAGATTAGAACATTTATAACTTTTTGAATCACTTTGTTACGCCTTTCGGGGCAGTTGTGGCATTACTTCTACACTATTGTATTGACAATGATACTTGATTTGTATACTTTGCGTATAATAAAAAACTGCACAGTAATTATAATAATTTTAATTTTAAATATGTTTGACACAAACATGCATTCTCTGCACTATACTCTCGCGAGGACTCAAAACGTAAATGAAATATTTCCAAGAAATTCAAGTGTACCCGAAAAATATTCAAAAAAGCGTCGATAAAAAAAAAAGAACTCTGTATTCGGAGAACAAATTTTATTTGTGTCATTGACAACATTAACCATAATTAAAAAAGTTGGTTCTCTTGAATTTTTTGGAATTTCCTAAAATTCCATTTCCAAATAAGGAACTTAAATTCTAAAAATTTATTTCTAAAAAAGAAAATTTAAATTACAAATGATTCTTTAATAAAGGCAACAATTCTGTTCTGTACCGGTAACGAAAATTGCTGATACCGACAATAAGATTTCTGGGAAAATTTTTCATGTTTTAGTTTTTACTTGAAAAGATAATTTTAAGCTTTGAATGTTATCAGAAATTGCAAACAAATTGTAGATTTTTGAAAATTTTGAAACGTTTTAAGGATTTTAAAAGGTTTTAAGAAAATAAATTTTTTCTTTCCAATTCCGGGAAAAATCCAAATTTTTTATTTAAAAAAATTAATTTTAAGAAAATATTAAAAAAGATTTACATATTTCAAATGATTTCCTAGAATTTCATAAAAGAATGTTGAATATTTTAAAGACCAATTTTTCAATTTTGCAAAATTACAAAATTTTAGAAAAAAATTGAATAAGTTTAACAGATATTAAGTTTTGAAAAGATGCAAAAATAATTTTAAACTTGAAAAGATTTCAACATATTTCAAACAAAATGTAGATTTTTGAAGATGTTGAATAAAAAATTGAGAAGCTTCTAAAGAATGTTGAAATTTTTGAAGAGAATAAAAAAAAATTCCTAAGATTTCTGGATAATTTTAAATAATTTTTTCATTTGACAAAATTTATTTTTTACGAGAATATTTGAAAAGGTTTAAAAAAATTTCGAAAGTAATCAAAAAAGATGGAAAATTTTAAGGCAATTTTTTTTATTTTGCAGAATTTAACAAAATTGTAAGAAAAATGTTAATTAAAAAGATATTTAGAATTTTTTAAAAATTTCAAAAATAATTTAAAATTGGAAAATATTGAAAACAAAATGTAGATTTTTTAAATTTTGAAATTAAATTTCGAATTTTTTCACAGATTTTGAGAGGTTTCAGGATAATAAAAAAATTTTCTAAAGATTTCTCGAAATATTTAAGGTGATTATTTATTTTTCCGAAATTCTCAAAAACCAATACAGAAGATTAATAAAAAATATTTTTAAAAATCTTTCAAGCATCAAGAAGTCCTAAATATTTTTTAACCTGATTAACATTTTTTCTAAAATTTCGTAAAATCCTGTAAGATAAAAAAATTCTTTAACATTTTCTAGATACTATTTCGGAAAGTATGAAATCTTCAAAAATCCTTTTGAGCTTTCTTGCGAAACCTAGGAGAATTATATTTATATAAACTGAAAGCATATAAACACCGAAACTTGAAAAATAAATTTTTTATTTTGTAATAAAAATTACTTTTTTCCATCAAAGTATAATTTGACTAAGATTTTTCTTCTTTCTTGATTGAAAAATCTTTTTTAGTTGAAAATCCGTTTTTTGGGCTTGGAAATTACTCTCTTTTGGTAATAATTTTAAAAAAATTCTATTAAAATTTCAATTGTTTGGATCAAAATTAATTTTGGTTGAGGGTTCAACTATATTGTCATAAAAGTAGTTTTTTTTTAATGAATTCAACTGCTTTTTATTTTAAATTAACATTTCTTTAGATTGAAATAACATATATTTAATTTTTCGTTGACGATTCATAATTTTAGTTGAAAATTCGTCTCTTATTGAAATAACATATATTTAATTTTTCGTTGACGATTCATAATTTTAGTTGAAAATTCGTCTCTTTTGGTAGAAAATTCATGTATTTCGTTGAAAATTGAACTATTCGGTTGAAAATTAACTTTTTGGTTGAAAATTCATATTTTAGGTTAAGAAATTAAACTATTTTGTCAAAAAAAATTTTTGCAAATATTCGATTGTTTTTAAGTTAAAAATATAACTGGTCGAAAATATCGGACACACTGTTGTTAAAAACCTGATTGGTTGCGACACTGCGTGAATATAACTTTTAATGGCTGTTTCCAATTTGTTTATCTATTAATAAAGATTGCGAATTTTGTGCAACATCATTTTTTTAAATCAAAACTTCGAAATAAGTAATTTTATTTCATGAGAAAATTTATTTGTATATGTTTTTCTAAACATTAATGATAAAAGAGAATATTTTAAATGTAAATGATTTTTTAATATTGGGAAATAAATGTGTTCTTAAATTAAGAGAAGATTTAGAACTAAGATCTCTGGGAAAGTTTCAAATGATTTAGGTTTTATTTTAAAAGATTTATTTTAAGTTACGAAAATTTCAAAATACGTCGAAAAATAATCTGGAAGATTTTAACACATTTTTTTTAATTCTGTAGGATTCTTAAAAATTGGAGGACCACCTAATTGTTTAAAAGATATTTAAAAGTGTTAAAAGTTTGGAAAAGATTCGAAAATAATTAAAATCCTGAAAATATTAAAAAAGAATGAGAAAAGGTAGATTTTTGAAGATTTCAAAAAAATGTAGAATCTTAAAAATTTTGAAAGTTTTCAAGAGAAATATAAAATTTTTCTAGGATTCATGGGCTTTTTGAGAATTTTTAAAGGATTCAAGAGAATAAGAAATTTTTCTTTAGATTACTGGAAAAATTTTAAATATTTTTTGATTTTGAAAAAAATTTCTTGGAAAATTTCAAATAATTTATATTGAAAAATGAATTTTAAGAGAAAATTCAAAAAGTCTTCCAAATATTTGAAATGATTTCCTTAAATTTCGGAAATGAATGTAAAATAATTCAAGCAACATTTTTTTACTTTTGCAAAATTACAAAATTTTAGAAGAAATTCGAGTGAGTTTAAGAGATATTTAGTGGTTTTGAAATGATTTGAAGATCATTCTAAACTTATAAAGATTTCGAATATTTATTATGAAAAATTAATTTTGAAAGAAAATTTGAAAATATTGAAGATTTCAAAATATTTCTAAAAATGTCAACAAAAAAATCTGAAAGATTTTAAGGCATTTTTTATTTTGCAGGTTTTTAAAAAGGTTTTAAAAAGGGTTTTAAAAAAACTTTAAAAGATTTTCTAAAATTGAACATAAAATCATACTTTTTCGACACATCTTAAATCTGCAAATATCGTTTAAAATTTTCTCAAGAATCTTAGGAAAATTATACTTATATAAACTTAAATAAAAAACTAAAATTTAGTTGACATTTTTTTTCTTTCTTGACTAAAAAACATTTCTTGGTGGAAAATTCAACTCTTTTGGAAAACATTTCATCTTTATTGGTTCAAAATGCAACTGGTTGAAATTTTTTTTATTTTTTTTTGGAGATTAAACTATTTTGTCGATAATTGTCATTTTTTGAATAAATTCAACTTTTTTTTATTTAAAATAAAAATCTTTTTCAGCAGAAATATCAAAGCTATTACATTCTTCGTTGAGAATGAATATTTTTTAGTTGAGAATTCAACTTCTTTGTTGAAATTGTGATTTGACATCTGAAATCTTGAAAAATCTTTTTGAATTTTCTCACAAATCATAGGAAAATTATATTTATATAACCTTAAAAACAAATAAAGCTAAAATTAAGTAGTTATTCAACATTATTTTTTCGAATTATTAATTATTTTTTCCTTCAAATGGAAAATACTCTTAGAAAGAGCCATTTCTTCGATATAAGTCCTCGTAATAGAGAAGAAATTTGAATATAAACTATCACATGATACATCACGAAACATGACAATATATTAAAATCTTTGATTAAAGGCTTCTATAGATAAAAATCGCTAGTATGACATTTTAATAAATAATAACAATAGCGATGCAGACTAACGAGTGGGATTTTCTTTTTTGTACAAAATACTGGAACTATAGTTTCTAGGATTAGAATAGTAAAAAATCCTGTGACTTTAGTAACATTAATGCTACTGTTAAAATATTTAAAAACATCTAAAACTTTCAAAGAAATTTGACTAATTTTAAAGCTACTATAGTCACAGTTCTGATTATTTACAATTATTATTACTAATACTTTACGGATTAGACTAAAGTCCTGGTGTTGTTTGGAGACGAAATTGTAGAAATTGGTCTGTTATTATAACAATTTGGAGTGAGGACTTGAAACTTGAGCAAATTCTGGTCCTCTTTGAATTTTTCTATTTTTATTTGCAACTCGTTAACACCTGACTGAATGGGAGTCATCAGATGTTTACTTTTTGACAAAACATCAGTTATTCTCGTCAATAATACTGGATTGAGTGCCGGTGGCGATGGAAAGTTTGTAGAAGAAAGTCCGAGAGATGTTCCATCCGCGTATCCTTCGTCAATACTTTCTTCTGAAATTCTAGTCATTGACTTGAGCTGTTCCTTTAACTCCTAAAAATACAATACACGAAAATTACAAGAATTAATAATTAACAAAAAAGTTTTTCCAAAATGAACACTTTTCTGAGGGGTTGACCACTCGACTTTTAAGTGTACACCAGATATTAATATTTCACAAAGATTTCAAAGATTCCAAAATATTTCACACATTTCAAAAGATTTTAGAGAATTTGCAAGATTTCAAAATATTTCATAACATTTCCAAGATTTCGATGATTCCAAAAGATTTCAAAAGATTCCAAACATTTTAAAAATTTAAAGAGAGTTTTAGTATTTTACAAATATTTAAAGATTTCAAAAGAGATTTCAAAATATTTACAAAGATTTCAAAATATTTCAAAAATTTAGCAAAGATTTGAAAATACTACAAACGTTTCAAAGCGTTTCATATTTTAGGAGATTTTAAGGATTTTAAAGCATTACAAGGAATTGAAAAAATTTCAAAATTTTCAGAAGATTTAAAAACTATTTAAACGACTTTACAAATATTAAAAGATTTTAAAAGCTTTCAACATATTTCAGCAGATTTTTAAGATTTCAAAACATTCTAAAAAATTGAAAAGATTTCAAAAGTATTTCAATAATTTTACAAATATTTCAAGATTTCACAAAGATTTAAAAAGATATTTCAAAATATTTCCAAAAATTTATAAAGATTTCAAAAAATTTCAAAAGATTGAAAAGGCAACAAGTATTTCCAAACTTCTTAAAATTTCAAAAGATTTTAAAAGATTCCAAAGGATTTCAAACATTTCAAAGCTTTCAAAAAATTTAAGAAGATTTTTAATATTTCAGAAAGCTTTGAAAATAATTCAAAAATTTCGCGAGGATTTGAAATATTACAAACGTTTTAAAGCATGCGTCATATTTCAGAAGATTTTGAAGATTTCAAAACATTACAAAGAATGAAAAAAATTTCAAACATTTCAAAATTTTACAATTAAAAAAAAATATTTTAATGATTTTATATTTAAATATTTCACAATAATTTAAAAAGATATTTCAAAATATTTCACTAATTTTACAAATATTTAAAGATTTAAAAAGAGATTACAAAATATTTACAAAGATTTCAAAAGAGATTTCAAAATATTTACAAAGATTTCAACATTTTTAAACAATTTCGCAAAGATTTAAAGATATTAGAAACGTTTCAAAGCTTTTAACATATTTCAGGAGATTTAAAAAATATTTCAATAATTTTACAAATATTTACAGATTTCAAAAGATTCCAAACATTTTTAAAAAAATTAAAGATTTTTAGTATTTTATAAATATTTAAAGATTTCAAAGGAGATTTCAAAATATTACAAACGTTTTAAAGCATACATCATATTTTAATGTTAAACATTTCAAAACTTTACAAAGAATTAAAAAAATTTTCCAAATATCAATGATTTTAAAAATATCTAAAGATTTCACAAAGATTTAAAAAGATATTTCAAAATATTAACAACGATTTTTTTTTAATTTCAAAAGATTACGAATGCATCAAGTATTTCCAAAGTTTTAAAGATTTTGAAAGATTCCAAAAGATTTCAAATATTTCAAAGTTTTTAAAGATTTCAAAACATTACAAAGAATTAAAAATATTCCACTAATTTTACAAATATTTCAATATTTCACAAAGATTTCAAAAGATATTTCAAACTAGTCACAACGATTTCCAAAGATAGGAAGATACCAACGTTTTCAAAACATTATAAATAATTGTAAAACTGTCACAAACATTTGAAACCTTCAAAGAATTCCAAAATATTTCAATAATTTAACAAATATTTAAAGATTTTAAACTATTCACAAAGATTTAAAAAGACACTTCAAAATATATTCAAATATTTACAAAAAATTACAAAGATAAAAACATACAAAAGATTACAATCTGTCAAAACATTGCAAAGAATAAAAAAAATTTCAAAAACATTTATAATATTTTAAAAGCTTTGAAAGATTTTAAATAGAATGCAAAAGATTTCACAAAGGTTTCAAAAGATTACAGAGACATCAAAATATATAAAAAAAATTAAAGCATTCATAAACAATGCAAAGAATTAGAAAGATTCCACAAAAATTTCAAAAGATTGCGTAACAATTCCAAAAAGATTTAAAAAGATTACAAAGACATCAAAATATTTCCCAAGATTTTAAAAAATTCGGAAAGATTCCAAAGATTCAAAAATATTTTAAAACATTTCAAACATTTCAAAGTCTTTATAATATTTCAGAAGTTTATAAAGATTTCAAAAGATGTCAAAGGTTCCAAACTTTTCAAAAATTTCCAATGACTTTACAAATATTGAAAAATTTCAAACATTTCAAAGCTTTTAAAAAGTTTCAAAAGATTTGAAAGATTTCTAAAACACTTTAAAAGATTACAATGATTTTACAAATACTTAAATATTTCAGAAAATTTCAAACATTTCAAAGCATTCAACAAAAATTCAGAAGATTTTAAAGATTTCAAAATACTTCAGGAGATTTCAAAAAAATGCAGAAGATTTTAAAAATTACAAAAGATTTCAATGATTTTACACATATTTGAAATTTTTAAAAGATTGCAAACATTTAATAGCTTTCAAAATATTTCAGAAGATTTTTAAGATTTCAAAAATACTTCCAAAGATTTCAAAAGATTTAAAAGATTACAAAATATTGCAAATATTTAAAAAAATTTTAAATATTTTTAAGATTTTACAAATATTTAAAGTTTTTAAAAGATATTGCAAAATATTTCAAAGATTTCAAAACATTTAAAGGATTTAAAAGATTTCGCAAATATTTAAAGACTTCACAAGGATTTAAAAAGATATTTCAAGATATTTCCCAAAATTTACAAAGATTTCAAATAATTTAAAGACTTAAAATAAATCACAAGAATTTCAAAAGGTTATAAAGGCATCAAATATTTCCAAAGTTTTACGGATTTAAAAATATTTCAAAGATTTCGCAGACTGAAAAAGATTACAAACTTTGCAAAGTTTTCAACATAGTTTAGAAGATTTAAAAAATTTCAGAAAGATTTCGAATTTTTCACAAATATTTCAAAACATCACAAGGAATTACAAAGATTTGACATAGATTTCAAAAATTTTAAAATATTTCAATGATTTCAAAAGATTTCAAAGATTTCAAAACATTGAATAAATAAAAAGATAAAAGATTTAAAATATTTTAAAGATTTCAAAATATTTCAGAAGTTTTGAAAGATTTCGCAAAGATTTCGAAAGTTTTAGAAAGTTACCAAAGATTTAAAAACATTACAACGAATTAAAAACATTTCAAATATTTCAGCAGATTACAGTGATTTTACAGATATTTCAATATTTCACAAAGATTTCAAACTACTTCAAAATATTTACAAGGATTTCAAAAAATGTTAAAGATTTCAAAATATTTCAAAGATTTCGCAGACTGCAAAAGATCACAAACGTTTCAAAGCTTTCAAAATATTTCAGAAGATTTAAAAAACTTCAGAAAGATTTCGAGCCTTTCACAAATATTTCAAAACATCACAAAGAATTGCAAAGATTTCACAAAGATTTAAAATTTTTTAAATATTTCAATGATCTTACAAGTATTTAAAGGTTCCGCAAAGATTTCAAAAGATATTTAAAAACATTCAAAAATATTGACAAAGATTTCAAAAGATTATAGTGATATTACAAATATTTCAATATTTCACGAAGATTTCAAAAGATATTTCAAACTATTTCATAATATTTACAAAGATTTCAAAAAATGATAAAGATTTCAAAAACGTTAAAAATTTTTTTTCAATATTTCAAATATTCCAAACGATTCCAAAAGATTTCAGAGGTTTCGGAAAGATATCAAAGATTTCGAAACATTACAAAGAATTGAAAGATTTCGCAAAGATTTAAAACCTTTCAAAAATTTCAACAGATGTCAAAATATTTCAAAGGTTTCACAGATATTTTAAAATATTACAAATACATAAAAGTATTTCCCAAATTTCAAAAAGATTTCAAAAGATTTTCATAGATGTCAAAGATTCCAAAAGATTTTAACACTTTTAAAGATTTTAAAGATTTCAGATTTCAAATCATTACAAAGAACTAAAATGATTTCACAAAGATTTCACGAAGATTTGTACACCAGATTTCAAGAGCGATTAACCCATCGTACTATTAAAAAAAAAAATATATTTAGAAAAATCTGAAAGAATCCATACCTTGTTTTCTTCAAGGGCTTGCTTAAGATCTTCTTTCACAGAATCTTCCGTTCTACTTGCCTAGAAAATGAAAAAATTGGTTAAATAATACATATTCTGAAACAGACTAACTGAATGAAGCTCCTATTATAAAAAGAATATGATAAAAAAATAGATATGAATACTTTCTCGGAAAAATTTAAAAATACAATTTACCCTGAAACTCAAAAATACAAAAAATGATACTGAATATTTTTTTCGTTGACCTCTTAGTTCGTATTCTAAAAACCACAAAGTAGGGATCATTTTCCACAATTAATAAATAGTTTAAAAACGATAGCTTAATAGATAAAAAATATACCTCATCCTTCTTCTGTTTGTCACCCTTTTGGCAAATTAAACTCTCCAGCCTCTGGACTTTCCTCTTCTCCTTCTTCAATTTCTTCAAAAGAGAACTATTCGCATTAAAAGAAAGTAACTTGAGCCTCTTGCTTTCTTCCAAAGCTCCTTGCATCGAAGTAACTTTCTCCTCTAGGTCCGAGTTCCTCGTCTTGACAACTTTAAACTGTGCAATCATCTTCGAGAGTTGAGTCTGAAGTTGAGAGATCGCCTCTTCCACCTGTCTTTGATTCTGCCTCGAAGTCATCAAAGAAGACTGAACAGCTTCATTTTCAGATCTCAATTTCTCAACCTCGAAACGACTCTCCCTCAAATTTTCCGCCAACTTGCTCTTCTCCGTATCGCACATCTGCATGTTATCTTCCATTGAAGAAATCAGAGCACAGTGCTTTTCAAAGGCTTTTTCCATAGAAACTTTTGCAGATTCTGTACTTAAAAGCCTTTGTTCAAGCACATTTAACTGAGCTTTCGTTTCTCTCAATTCTTCCTCCGTAGCCTCTAGCTTTGTCGATAGATCTGGAGTGAAATCAAAAACTGGAAATGAAGAAACTTCATTTTCATTTTGTGTCCTGTTATGAAGGATTTCCTCAATCCTCAATCGCAGATTACTAATCTCATTGTAGAGAAGACCCTTTTCTTCTTTGAATTTGGAAACCAAATCCGCGTATTCTTGATTTACTTGCTTGGATTTCAAAGTCACGTCTGCAACAGTTTGCTGTTTTTGTCTCAGCAGTTCCTTATAGGTTCCGATTTCAATCTGTAAGATTTTTTGATTTGCCTGCATTCCGTGTAATTGTTCCTGGTACCATTTCGTCGAATTTTCAGCCGAAGCTAATCGACTCGCTGTATCTTTTAAATTATTCTCGAGTTTTGATTTCTCTTGCAATGCGGACTGAGCATCTACATAAAATTCAGTGATCTTGTCCTTTAAACCTTGATTAGCTGCGATTTTCGAATTTAATTCTATTCTCAAGGTTGCCAGGTCGACCCGAAGACGTTCGTTTTCCAACTCCACAGAAGCGACTCGTTTCGATAATTCAGTATTTGATAAATCTGGTGTCGAGAGGCGTAGCCGGAATTCGTCGTTTAATTGATGCATGGAATCTCCGGATGTTACGGAATCTAATTCACATCGAGACGAATCCGAAAAACTGTCCATGGTGTTTTTATAACTGATGGAGTAACATAGGTGAAATAACTGCAAAGAAAACATAGTTACTGAAAAAGTTATTCGGACAAAAACAATGTCGGACAGAAGAAATTAATGAGAAATAGCTTCATAGAAAAATAAAACAAAATACAAAATTAACAACTGAAACCTATTCATGAATAGTAAATGATTATAACTAGCAAAAATACTACAATAAAATATAATTAATAATCATAAATCACAATTAATATTGACATAGCTACATCGGCTTTGATACATTTTTAAATTTAATTTTAATTTTGATTGGCTTTCAGTATCTGTAACTTTCATAAAATATAAAATTTTATCTCAGCATGAATTTGAAGAAAAAAACTGAATGTGTTCCATTTTCGACACTGATCCATTTTGAAGATGTTTATAATTAAGAATTCGCCAACTTGTTTAGTTTTGAATGTTTATAGTTAAAAATCATAACATTTTGAACATACTTTTGAAATTATTCTATCTACCTCGAAGATTCGTAACTGAAGATCCTTCAATTTTTAATATGCATAATTTAAAATGATGAAGTTTTAAATCGTTTTCTTTTCTTTTTCTTGTTAAAGAATTTGAATCTTTAAGATTTAGGATTAAAACTCTTAAATTTTAAAACTGCGTGCATAAAAATTCTTAAATTTTTATGATTTTGAAGATCGAAAGTTAAGTTTTTAATTCTGAATCTTGCAGACTGAAGAAATTTTGAATGTAAATCATCAAAATAACAGAAATTTTGTATTCTAAATTTTCAAGATTAAAAACTCTTAAATTTTAAAGATTTACAATTAAATGTTCTACAATTCAGAAGACTTGAAATTGAAAATTCTGCATTTTGAAAATATAGATTTAAAAATTACTCAATTTTCAAGATTTACATCTTAAAGGTATGTAATTTCAATAATTTTTTAATAGTTCATTTTTGAAGACTTATAACTCAAAATTATTGATTTTCACAAATTGCAATTAGAACTTCTTGAATTTTGAAAATTTGCAATTAAAAATATTTTATTTTTAAAAGTGTACAAATAAAAGTTCTTAAATTTGGATGAATTTGATGATTTTGGAATTCAGAAGTGAAGTAATATTCTTCCGAAATAAATAAATTTCGAATGTAAAGCCTATAAGGCTATAGTTAATTTTTTAGTAAAAAAAATTAATTTTCAACCAAATAAAATTAATTTCTAACGAAATACATCAATAAAAACCAAACAGATGAATTTTCCACCAAGATGAACTAATTTCTATCAAAAAAGATAAATTTACGATAAAAGATGGAATAGTTAAATTTTCAGTTAAAAAATTAATTTTTAAATTAAAAAAAAAAACTACTTTTCAACCAAAGAAATGAATTTACAACCAAGAAGATCAATTTTCTATCAAAGAAGAGTAATTTAAATAAATAAATAAATATATATATATATATAAATTTCAACCAAATATTTGAATTTTTCAAAAAATTTTCAACCAAAAAAATGAATTTTCAATCAAAAATATGAATTAGTCACTAAAAAGATTAATATTCAGCACAAAAGACGATTTTTGTACAAAATACAGAAACTATCAACTGAGGAAGATACTTTTTAATCTAGACATGGAATATTTAAAATTTCAATTTAAAAAAAATTAATTTTTGCCTAAAAAAAACAAATTTTCAACAAAAGAATTAAATTATGAACAAAAGAAATTAATTTTTATAAAACGATGAATCTTCAACAACAAAAAATTAATTTTTGAACAAATATTTAAATTTTGAACCCAAGAGATGAATTTTCTATGAAAAATACAGATTTTCAACAAAATATATAAATTTTCAACTAAAAAAAAAATAATTTTTCATCCAAAAATACAATAGTTAAATTTTTAGTTAGAAAAACAAATTTTCACAAAGAAAAGCGAATTTTCAACAAAATAGTTAAATCTTCAACCAAAGAAATGCACTTTAACCAAGAATAGAATAGTTAAATTTTCAGTAAAATAAATTGATTCTCATCCAAATAAAATTAATTTTAAATGTAATAGTTAAATTTTCAACCAAACAGATGGAATTTTAACATAGAAGATCTAATTTCTATCAAAAATGATAAATATTCGACAAAAGATGGAATAGTTAAATTTTCATTACAATAATTAATTTTTAAATAAAAAAACTAATTTTTAACCAAAGAAATAAATTTTCAACCAAAAATATCAATTTTCAACCAAGAAGATCAATTTTCTACCAAAAAAGATTCATTTGAAAAAAATACATAAATTTTCAACCAAATATTTGAATCTTTAAATAATTGCTCAACCAAAAAGATGATTAAGTCACTAAGAAGATTAATATTTTACCACAAAAGACGATTTTTCAACAAAATACAGAAATTTTCAACTAAATGGTGAAATTTTTAATCAAAGAAGATAC
>JAUELO010000326.1:4371048-4388934 GCA_032357855.1 Amphibolips quercusostensackenii
ATGGCGCCATGAGCTTTTTAATAAATGGATTTTTCAAATTTGTGGCACTGTTTACACTATTTTTTATCTCTGAAGTGATTCCGCGGCCTGGTATATATTTGTGAATTTAATGGATCATTTGCCAATGAGAGTATTAAAAAAAAATCTTGCAAATAAAATTATTTTTCAGGTATATTAAAAATACCACCCCTAAACCAACAACTATTTAACAAAGACAACGTGATGATGTCCGATGGTAAGTTTCTCTCCGACTATGGATTAACATCAGCAACCGCAAAGGCTCAAAGTCCTGCACTAGTGGGACTCGCAATTCGCCAGGAAAATGGGGTCTTCGAAAACCTGGAAATGACTCCCTTTTCTTTGCCACCCGATCTTCCCGACGTCATGAAATCCCAAGAAACCAACGGACAGGAACAATCGCCTTGAACTATCTCAAATCGTGTGAAATGGACGGTGAAGTATATCATGCGATACTTCAAAAAACATCGCCATTCAAACAGATTTCAGGGAGTCACTCAAGCATGATGTGAATACTAGATGTACGCAAGTTTATACCTGTAAAGTCCAGCTCTTGAAGGAAAGACCGAGTAGTCAATGAAAATCGCGTCCGTTCTCTGACATACTTGGGTGAATTTTTAATCAATCTAAGAGTCACATACCAAATACTTGGAACATTTCCCTCTCATCCGACACATTTTTTTGTTATATTTCTCATTTTTAAGAATAAACTACTTGAATACAGCATTTTTATATTTTGGCTCCAGTATAGAAAGTTTTCTTTATGGAAATAAGCTTTAGAAAATTTCTTAATTTGTCAATATTAGTCTATATTATGGAAACATAATGCTCAAAAGTTATGGTCGGTTTTGTAACATTGACTCTCTAGTTGCGATTTATGTACTCCTCTTTGAAAATTATGGAATATTAATACTGTGATTTACACATTCGCAGCTTCTGCAAATTGGAAATTCTATTTTATTTTTTAGTCTTTTGAAAAGTAACTTTAACAAAACTTGTTTCTGTTAAGAGTTGTAAATACATTACGGGATATTTAATTATTTGATTTGATTTATATTGGTTTTCATTGCTATTGATTACATTTATATTGACTGCTATCGTTCTGTGTTTACTGCATGATCATTAATCATTAAAGAAGCAATCGTGATCAAACGACTAAACAGGGTGTCGCGTTTTTTATCATCGCTGATGCCAATATGATACCTCGAAGAATAATAGAAATGCGATTAGTTTCTTTGTACTTGCTGATTTCCTGTCGATTCTAGAGCATACTTGGGATTTAAAATACACTGACTGCTTTGCACTTTTATAAGGGCGCAAATTCTAGCATATTTAACTTTTCGATAATATCTAGTTTATACTGAACCCAAACAATAAACAAGAAGTGTGAGTGTTTTACGGACTTAGGTAATGAGATACGTAAATTTCCTTTTTAAGATGTAATATTTGATTAGAATGGATTAAGAATAAAATAAATGAAAAAGAGAGGTGACAACAAAAACTTTTGTAAGTCTCTGCATCGATTTTATTCATTATTTACACTTTTTGATTCTGGAATTGAAATAAAGCCTAAAGATTTGTAAATGTAGTCAAGTCCGAACCATAATTACAGATTATAATAATCAGTTATAGTATTAAATTAGCAAAAAACTGTATTCTCGTATGCTGACAAGTATGCGTTCTGAAGACCATGCAATACTTAACCGATTCCTACTTTACCGATATTTTTTCGCAACAGCGTACATGTCGAGTTTAAAATTTGGGAAATTAATAAAAGATACTAAGGAACGTTTTTATATAATTTCTAAAATTTCACGTGAGTGGTTGAGAAACGAATGTAGGTAAGGAGGGAATCAGGTAAGTATTACCTGACCTTAAATTTAGTAGTACGCGTATAGTGTTTTTATCCAAGAGGTTCACTAATTTATTAAAGAATGGCATTGTATGAATCGTGGTTTTTATCGCCAGAGCTTATTCTGTAATTTTGATCCCGAAAGAATGTCGATAGTAAAATTAGTAACAAGTACTGTACCTACGATTGATCTAAGTCATAAAAATGCTTTTTTCACAAGAAAATCTACGCGTTCGAACCAACTGAGCTCGCTGCTGCACTGAAGAAAAAAGTAACTAACGAATTTCAGCAAAATAATGAGGATTTGTACATTTGATTTATTCTTCCAGTTTCATCGTTTGGTTGAAGGTTTGATTTCGAAATTATTCGCTAAATTAACCGAATATTTGCTTTGTAATTGGATAAACAGGAGGTGCCTTTAAGCGAATGACTCTGTAAATTATTATTAATAAACTTCGTAAGCAGTAATTTAAAAATATACATCTTAAATTGTACCATATAATTTCTGATCTTCTCTCTGGCCTCATCATTCTCAACAATAAGTTGCTAGCGCTTTTTTTAGGTTGAAAGTAATTATGTAGCTCGAGAGAATAAAATTATTAGATATTTATTTGACTTGTAGTTTCCACCACAATAGGGTCATTCTCGAAAATTTCAAATTTGAAACTTTAGGGCAAATTATTTTAATAATAGTCGGAATAATTTAATAATGGTGGTGATAAAATTGTTAAATTTCTTTTATTTACATTAATACTGTCAATTTTTTAATTAATTACTAAAGTGATTTTTTTATTTCTTCGGTAATTTTGGTAAGTTAATTGAGAGTTTCTTTTCGAGCAGATTTTTTTTCTAACATCTCCTGGATAAAATCGTTATAAATGTGTTTCTTTCCTGGAACGTAGTGACCACCGTCGTGTATAAAATACTTTTTTTGGTCAGAAAATAGTTCTAATAACTCTGCTGCCATTGCTGAAAACGGAAAGATCTTTTTATACATTCAATTTTGAACCATTTTAATAGAAATATCTGTTTTTCTTACTGGTGGGAATTATTTTGTCGCCCTCGCCATAAACGTGCAGAGTGGGTAATTCGAATTTTACTTCATTGTAGTAAATAGCGTGCGGTTCACAAAGTGACTTGAAACCGGAAATCAGAATCGCAAAGTCAAACTTGATGGGGGAAACTGCAAAATAGTAATGTTTAAATTATACTTACAAATCTTCGCTAAACTTTAATTCCAATTAAAGAAGAAATTACAAAAAAAAAGAATAATCGGGGTGGCCGCTGGAGCGGAAAATGGCAGTGAATTTATTTTTTGACCGTGATTTTCACAAATTTCTAGAAGAAAAATCTGTCCAATCATTTTCAATATCACAAATTTCATATCACATGATATGCAATTTCAAATAAGTTGGATTTTAAGTTTAAAAAAATTGTATGTTCAATTGTTAACTTTTAAAATTATGAAACCGTTCAGTTTACAATGTTTAATTCTTAAATCTTTTACCATCTAAATTTTACAGTTTAGATATTTATTTTTAAGGTAAAAATGTAACCTTAAAAATGAATGCTGTTTTGAAGACTGAAACCATTAAAAAATTCATAGCGTTTGAAATTTGACATTTTTTGACCAAATACATTCTAAGTCGATCAACTGTAAGTATAAATTAACGCTTTTATAATATTTTTAATCCTATTCAAATGTTGCTTTTTTCTACAATATTGCATTTTCAACCCATTAAAATTTTTTTTTCATATTAAAAAGATTCCGAAAAATGTAAAACAAAATGCGAATTTTTGAAGGTTTTGAAATACAATTTATAAGTTTTTAAAGAGTTTTGAAAGGTTTCAAGACGATAACAATTTTTTCTTAGGACACATGTGAAAATTTAAAGTGATATTTTATGTAAAAAAATTAACTTCAAGAGAAGATTTGAAAAGATTTGCGAAATTGTAAAAAATATTCTAGAAGAATTTAAGACAATTTTTATAATTTTTCAGGATTTATTAAAAGATTTAGGAAAAACTGCGTAAAAGATAATTAAAATGTTTGAAAATAACTGAAAATTTAAAAATATTCCGAAGAATCTAAAACAAAATGTAGATTTTTGAAGATTTAAAATTTAAAAAGATTTAAAAATTTTTAAAACAAAGTACAGATTTATCAAGATTTTGAAAAAAATTTGAAGCTTTTCAAAGATTTTGAAAGGCTTTAAGATTTAAAACTTAAGATTCTTAGTACAATTTTAAATGAATTTTTATTTTAAAAAATTAATTTTATCAGAATATTTGTAAAGTTTTAAAAATTATTAATTTCGAATAAATTCGAGTGAGTTGAAGTAATATTTATAATTTTTTAAAAGATTTGAAATTTTGAAAAGGTTTCAAAAAATTTCAAAAAAATGTAGATTTCTTAAGATTTCGAACAAAAAATTCAGAAGCCTGTTAAGTATTTTAAAAGGTTTCAAAAGAATAACAATTTTTTATTACGATCTCTGAAGAAACTGAAAATCATTTATTATTTTGAAAAATTAACTCGAAGAGAATATTTAAAAAGATTCACAAAATTGCAAAAAAATAATCTGGAGGAATTGAAAGCAATTTTGTTAGTTTTGCAGGATTTTTTAAAAGTTTAAAGAAAAATTCGAATCATTTCAAAAGATACTTAAAAGTTTTTTAAAAATTTCAAAAATAAATGAAAATTTGAAAAGATTCCGAAAAATTTTAAACAAAATTTAGATTTTTGAAGATTTTAAACAAAAAGTTCAGAAGCCTGTTAATTATCTTAAGAGGTTCCAAAAAAATAATTGTTTTTTTATTTAGATTCAAAAAAAAATGTCATCATTTTTTACTTTGAAAAATTAATTTGAAGAGAATATTGAAAAAGATTTCCAAAATTGTAAAAAGTAATCTGGAAGAATTTGAGACAATTTTGTTTATTTTGCAGGATTGAATAAAACACTTAGGAAAAATTCAAATAATTTTAAATAATAATAAGAATTTTTGAAAAAATTTTGAAAAATAATTGAAAATTTGAAAAGATTCTGAAAAATGTAAGAAAACATGTCGATTTTTGAAGATTTTGAAATAAAATTTTTAAGATTTTAAAGGATTTTGAAAGGCTTCAAGATAACAAAAAATGTTTCTTACGATTCATGGGAAAATTTGAAATAATTTTTTATTTAAAAAATAATAAGTTAAAATCTTTCAAAAAAAAAATTTGATACCTAACAATTAAACAATTATTAATTTAGAAAAAATCTACGTTAGTTTAAGAGATATTAAGAATGTCTTTAAAGATTTAAAAATAATTGAAAACTTGAAAAGGTTTCAAAAAATTTCAAACAAAATGTACAGTTTTGAAGATTTGGAACTAACAATTCAGTTGCTTGTTAAGTATTCTGAAAGATTTCAAAAGAATACAATTTTTTTCTTAAGATTCCTAGAAAAATTGAAAATGATTTTTATTTTGAATATTTAATTTTAAGAGAATATTTAAAAAGATATCAAAAATTGTAAAAAATGATCTGGAAGAATTTGAGGAACTTTTTTTAATTTTTCAGGATTTATTAAAAGTTGTAGGAAAAATTGGAATAATTTTAAAACATATAGAATTTTTGAAAAAATTTCAAAGATAATAAAATACTTGAAAATATTCCGAAAAATGTAAAGTAAAATGTATATTCTTAAAGATTTTGAAATAAAATTTTAAAATTTTTTAAGAATTTTGAAAGGTTTCAAAATGATGAAAAAATTTTCTTAAGATTCATGAAAAAATATAAAGTGGTTTATTTAAAAAAAAAATTTTAAGACAATGCTTAAAAAGATTTTAAAATAAATTTTTATGTATAAATAACACTTGAATAATTATTTGTAACAACTTAAAATGAAAATAATTTAAAATTGCTCTGATTAAAAAAAAATGGTAGTCTCAGTTTTTAATTGTTCGTAACTTAAAATTGCTTGAAATGATATAATTTCAAAAAATTTCCAAATTGTTAATTCATTCTTCAAATTAGAGCAGTGCAAATGAAAGCGTGGATTTATATTATTTTAAATCTTTGAGCTGTACAATTTATAAAAGTTTAAAATGTTTAATTTTGCAGTTTAAGGGCATTTAATTTAAAACTGTTAAATTTAAAAGTGTTAAAAGCTTCCATTGGGTACGTGTAAATTATTTAGGGTTTGAATTTTTAAAAAATTGCAGCTTTACCTGTGAACGTTTAAACTTGAAAAGACTTCCACTTTGAGTGTTGTGATTTGCAGTTCACATTGTATAATTTTATATGAAAAAATTTTTAGCTTCAAAAGCTCAAATCTTTAAATTTCAATGACCGTTAAAAATGTAAACCAGGAAATGACCGGGAATTTTTTCCGTATTTAAAACAGCCACCTTGAATAATTGAAACCGAAGACTTTAAATAAACTCTACTACTTTGAATAGTTTATAAAGTAAGATTTGCATTTTCTTAAATATTTGGATTTAAAAAAAAAAACAATTTTTTTTATTGCCTACGTTTTTTCTGTTGCATGGCACAGATAATAGAAACGAATGATGCCCCTTGGGAGAAACCAATCAATCCATCGAATGGGCCAGATACTTCAAAAGTTTTCTCGATTAAAGCTACGCTTTCTTTAAACCCCACTGATAAATTACTGGGTACAGTAGCCCTGAATACTCTATCTTCAGTATTGAACCACCAACCAAATCCTGAAATAAAAATAATTAAAAAATTATATTTAGGACCGGGAAATGACACTGAATTTATTTGCGGACAGGGAATTTTACCAATTTTCAGGAAAGAAATCTATCCAATCACACGATTTTACTATTTTGGTTCTTTATTTTCAAGCGTACATTTTCAATTTAAAAAAAGTTTCAGATGCAGTTTTGAAGACTTACAAGAAGATGGTAAGAATTGGGATTTTTTTTTTTTAATCTCATAAATTCCCTACTGAGGGTCCATATTTGCCAAAATATTATTTGCTAATGGTGATCCCTTTACGAAAAATTCAACTTAAAAAAATGATATGAACTGGAATGTTTATTTATTAAATTAACAGTTGAATTATTAACAGGTGAAAATTCGATTTTCTATTTTCTTCAGTTTTCAACTCTTGAAAATTAAATTTAGAATTTTATTCTATTTTTAACTGTTAAAAATAGTTATGTTTATATAATTTTACGTGAGAATTTGATAAAAATTTCAATTCATAAAAAGTTGTTCAAGAGTCTTTTCATAAACGCGTTGCCATTGGCAAATAATGTTTTGGAAAATTAATATCAATCCAATTGACTTTCAGATTAATGAGATTTAAACAAAATTCCAAATCTCATTACCTTGTTAAATCATTCAAAACTAAAAGCATTTTAAATTGAAAATTTTTGAAAAAAAAAACGTTTCAAGTTGATCAACTGCAAATACAAATTGATTAATGATTTTTAAAATTGAAATGTAATTCAAGCATTAAAAATTGAAAAATAAATTATTGCACAAAAACTTGAATTAAATATGAATTAAATTTTTCTTTAGTAAATAAATAAAAAATAACACTTAAAATAATTCACCTTCTAATTTCAAAAGTGCTCGTTTAAGAAAAATGTAATCTGTTTAATAAAAAATTTAAATATTTGCATTAACCAATTTAACATAATTGAATTAAAAATTATTCAATTGAAAATTGTTAAAAACTATAGGAATGATTTAGTTATAGGTATTCGAATTTTTTATTTCAATGACCGTCAGACATTTTTTCAAACCGGGAAATGACAGGGAATTTTTTCCTCGGTTAAAACGGCCACCCTGATTTAAAAACATTAAATGTTTGTAAAATTAAACTATGTGACCATCTATATTTTATTTTTTAAATACCTAGTACTTCAACATTAAAAAAAATGATGTGTAAATAATTTTAAAAGTAAAAATTGAATAATTTCAGGCGTGTTTGTAAATCTTAAGAATCCTTTTGAAATTAACGTAAGGTGGTCATCACCTTCTGTTTCAGAATCTTCTTCTTTAGCAGCATCTTCTGGAGGTGGAACCTTATGGGGAGCTTTCACAAAAACAAAATCTACTTCCTTTTTCAAACTCTTCCTCAGGGATCCAAGTTTTGCTCTGAAAGTCAAATCTGATTGACGGTATCCATGAATTGCTAAAATCTGTGAATAATACATTTAATTTTATTAGGAATTAGGAAAAACGAATTTTTTTATTACGGAGGAATTTTTATAATTATTTTATCACATGAAACCCTATCCCCTTTTTTAAATATTCCTTTTTTTCCTTTCGTTTTCAAGGAACTTCCCTATTTTTCGTTTTTTTTCTCACTTAAATGCGAACTGCCCAATGAGAGAATCCAACTATTTTTGGTTAAAAGTTATTTGTTTTTATTTAAAAATTCAGGGTGGTCACAGATCAGGGAAAAATTAGAAGTCAGGGAAGTTTGTTAATTAATTATAATAATATATTAAAAACTTATAAATTTAAATCTAAAATAATGCTTTATTCCATTTATAAAAGATTCTGTATTAAAAATCTTACAAAATATTAGAATTCTGGTCTTTAAATATTAATTGTTAGGGAAAATAAAAAATTTGTAAGTCAGGAAATTTTGAAAATGAAGTTACGCAGTAACTATTACACAGTAATCTTTTTTGATTGAAAATTCAACTGATTTGTTAAACATTTGTTTTTCCAGATTCATCTTTCTTGGTTGAAAATAAATTATTATTGTTAAAAATTCCATTTTTGGTTGAAAATTAATCTTTTTTGGTTGAAAATTATGTTTTTTGTTGTAAATTCTACTTTTCAGATTGATAATTCAACTGCCATTTTGTTTTGAAAAGTAATCTATTTGGTTGAAAATGCAACTGTTTTGGGATGTTTTTTATTTGGTTGAAAATTTAACTGTTTGGTTGAAAATCACAAAAAAAAGAAAAGCTTCAATGGACAATTTATATTTAGTTGTAAATGCTACTGTTTAGCTGATTTTTTAAAAAATATTAAACTATTGAGTTAAAAATGTAACTGGTTTTGGTTGAGGTTTAATCTTTTTTGTTTTAAAATTCGAACATTTTTCTTTTAATCCATCTTTGTAGGTTGAAATTCAAATATTTTGTTGAAAATTCGTCTAATTGGTTTGATGGTTCAACTATCTGGTTTTAAATGCAACTTTTTTGTTGAAAATTACTTTTTTAAAATCAAAATATTTGAACATTCATATTTGGTTGTAAATGCGATTGTTTAGTTGAAAATTTACTTTTTTGTTGAAAATTCAACTATTTGGTTTAAAATTCAATTGTATGCTTAAAAATTACTTTTTGTTTAAAAAAAAAAATTTATCGAGATTTCATATTTGTTTGTAAATACGACTGTTTAGTAGAAAATTATTTTTTTTTACTTCAACTATTTGGTTGAAAAAGCAACTGTTTTTGGATGAATTATAATCTTTTTTGTTTACAAATTCGACTATTTTTTAAAATCCATCTTTGTAGTTTAAAATTAAAGTATTTTATTAAAAATTCGTCTCTTTGGCTTGGTAGTTCAACAGTGCATTTGGTTATAAATGCAAATGTTTGGTTGAAAATTACTATTAAAAAAATCTGAATATACATATTTCGTTGGAAATGCGACTGTTCAATTAAATTTTTTTTAATGGAACTTTTTTGTTGAATATTCAGCTATTTGGTTGAAAAGACAACTATTTTTAGTTCAAGTTTAATCTTTTTTATTTAAAAATTCAAACATTTGCTTACAAATACATCTCTGTAGGTTGAAAATTCAACTATTATGTTGAAAATTCATCTTTATTGGTTGAAAATGATCTTTTTTTGTTTCAAGTTCTAGTTTTGAGTTTGATAATTTAAACTATCTTCTAAAACATTTGTTTTTCGTCTTGAAAGTTAAACTATTTGGTTAAAAATGCAACTGTTTTTGTTCAAGTTTATTCTTTTTGTTGTAAAATTTGAAAATGTGATTGAAAATCCATCTTTGTAAGATGAAAATTCAACTATTTAGTTAAAGATTAAAGCATTTGGCTAAAAATTCATATATTGCTTGAAAGTTCAACTATCTCTTTGTAAATGCACCTGTTTGGTTGACATTTTTTTAAATTCAACTATTTGATTGAAAATTTCTGGGTTGAAAATTATTATTGTTTATTTAAATTTATCTTTTAGGGCTAAAAATTCAATTGCTTTTGAAACCATTCGACTTTTTAACCTGAAAACTCAACTTTTTTTTAAAACTCGTCTTTGGGTTGAAAATTCAAGTTTTTTGTTGAAAATCACCATATTTCCCCTATTTTGGGCTCTGAAGTCTTCTATGAGGAAAATTTAATAATAATAATTAAATTATTCGTTTTAAAAATCTTTTTATATCAACAGCGATAATTACTTTATTTTAAATTATTACAAATTGTAAAGAACTCAGCAGTTCTATAAGGATTTTTTTAGGAATAAAAATGTAAACACGTAATATTGTTAATATTAGTGTACATTAAAAATTAATTATAAATAATAAACGATTCGGAATTTATAATTTTGTGAAAATAAATAATTTAAGACTTCAACTATTTTGCCGGAATAAATAATATAATAACAATAATTTAGTTTTTTGGAACTTATTTTTCTGCTATCTTACTTACTCGTAATTTATCTTGATTACTCATTATTTTTCTATGTTGAACATTCAGTTTTTTATTTACGTTATAAACACTAATGTAAACAACATTTAATTTTATTAATAACGCAACATTACTTATTTATTATCAAACACATGACACAAATGTTTAAAGAAAGTGTCGCGTTCCAATTTTCCTGATGAGAGATCTCGCAGTGGAGTACGTTAAGAGGTTAGGTTTAATCCAATAATAATAATAACAATAATAATAGTCACATACACACAATCTTCACACGTGCTCTACACGTATATATATATATATATATATATATATATATAACATTTCATATATGTCAAATATTTAACATTAAATAATTAAATAATATCAAAAACATAACTAATCATTTCTTGACTTTGTGTCTAAAGTCCACGAATTTGAATAATAATTCATTATTTTTTTATTTAATTTATTTTTATTATTATTTATTTGTTATTTATTCATTATTATTTTTTATTATTTTAATTTTATTTATTTGAAGATTTTTATTTTATCTGCTTCTACATAAAATTCAGTACATATTTAGGTGAAATTAATGCGGGTACTATATAAAATTCAATTTATACCGCTTCAGCTTCCAAACTTTTCAAGTTAAAGTATTGTATTTTCAAGAAGGTAGATGAATTTTGAACCAAACAATTGAATTTTCAAACAAAAAGATTAATTTTCAACAAAAAACGACCAATTTTCAGCCAAATAGTTGAATTTTCAACTAAAAAAGATCAGTTTTCAACCAAAAATGACTAGTTGAATTTTCAGTTACCAAATTAATTTTCCAACAAAAAACAAAGAAATTATCAACCAAAATGATGAATTTTCAACTGGAATAGATAAATTTTTAACAAAAGATAGTTTAGCTTTGAACCAAATAGCTTTATTCACACCAAAAAATATAAATTTTCAACTAAAATTATCAATATTCAACTGGAATACTCGAATTTTCAACCAAAGATATGAATTTTGCAAACAAAAAGATTAATTTTCTACCAAAAAGGACGATTTTCCAACAAAACACATGGAGTTTCAACAAAATAGCTCAATTTTCAAATAAAAAAGATAAAAAATGTCACACAAATAGTTGAATTTTCAGTTAAAATAAGAAATAAAAAAAAGTTGTCGACCAAAGTGATGAATTTTCCAAATGAATAAATCTTCAACTGGAATAAATGGATTCTAAACCAGAAAGATGAATTTTTAATCAAAGAATGTAAGTTTCAATACATAATAAATAAATTTTCAACTGTGATAAATATTTGATTAAAATACTTCAATTTTCAATCAAAAAGGTTAATTTTCTAACAAGAATATTCATTTTTAAACAAAAAGATTCATTTTTAAACAAGAAGATTCATTTTCTAACCAAAAATACAATTTTTCAAAAAAATAGCTGAATTTTCAACTAAAAAAAATTGAACCAAATAGTTGAATTTTAAACTAAAAAAGATCAATTCAAAAAAATGGAATAGTTCAGTTTTCAGATAGAATGATTAATTCTCACAAAAAAAAAATTTCAACCAGTGACGAATTTTCAACTAAAATGATGAATCTTCGAATGGAATAGATGAAATTTAAACCAAGAAGATGTATTTTCCACAAAAGAGTTTAACTGTCAACTAAATATTTCTATTTTTACAAAAAAAGATGAATTTTTACTAAAATAATGAATATTTAATTGAAATACTTGCATTTTCAACCGAAAAAGATGAATTTTCAAATGACAAGATTCATTGTCTACCAAGAACGACGATTTTTCAACGAAATAGTTGAATTTTCAACTGAAAAGACCAATTTTCAACCAAATAGTTAAATTTGGAATTAAACAAGATCGGGTTTCAACCCAAACTGGATTAGTTGAGTTTTCAGATTAAAAAATTAATTCTAAAAAAAAAAATTCAACCAAAGTGAAGAATTTTCAACTACAATAATGAACCTTCAACTGAAATAGATGAATTTTTAACTAAGAAGATGGATTTTTAACAAAAGAGTTTTACTTTCAGTCAAATAGTTTTGCTTTCAATAGAAAAGGTGAATTTTCAACTAAAATAATCAATATTTAATTAGAATACTTAAATCTTCAACCAAAAAGATGAATTTTTTAACAAGATTCATTTTCTACAGAAAGAAACAAACAATTTCTCAACGAAATAGTTACATTTTCAACTAAAAAAAGCAAATTTCTAACACAGTGCAAGAATTTTCTACTAAAAAATATAAATTATCAACCAAAAATTTAATATTTGAATTTTTATTCAAACAAGTAATTTTCACCCAAAGAGATGAATTTTTAGCTAAAATGAGGGAATAAAATGGAATTTTAGCTAAAATGATGGATCTGAAACAGTACCATTTTCAGTTAATAAAAATTACTGTTCAAACAAAGAAAAAAATTAAATAAAATAGTTAAAGTTTCAACTAGAATAGATGAATTTCAAACCAAAAAGATGAATTTTTAACAAAACAGTTAAACTTTCAACCAAATTCTTTTATTTTCAGCCAAAAAGACAAATTTCCAACTAAAATGATGAGCACTTAACTAGAACAGTTTTGATGATTTTTTTAAACAAAAACGATGGAATATTTATCTGGAACGGTTACATTTTCAGTTTAAAAAATTTTCAAACACAGAAAAAAGTTCTATACAATAGTTAAAGTTTCAACCGGAATGGTTAAATTTTCCGTAAAAAAAAATAGTAAATTTCAGCCAATGAAAAAAAAACTAATTTTCAAACAGAGATGAATCTTCAAGGAAAAATTATTTTTAAGAAAGACTTTCAACCAAGTAATTAAATTTCCATAAAAAACCAAAAAATACGACTTTTCAACTAGGATTTTTCAGTCAAGGGAGAGCAAAAAATTGCAAACAAATTATTGAATTCCCAAGCACAAAGATGAATTTTCTACTAAAAAAAAAAACAAATTTTCAACAAAATACATGAATTTCCTACCAGATACTTCAATTTTCAACCAAAAATAGAATACTTGAATTTTCAGTAAAAACAATTAATTTCAAACAAAAAAAACTTATTTTTAACAAAATAGTTAAATATAGTAATATAAAGCTACTATTTACAAATGAAGAATCATTCTTATTCAATGTTATGTTGTATCTTGAAAAAAACTAAGCATGATCTCGAAAAAATCACGGCACCCTAGAATAGTTCATTGTCTAATATTTATTTTTTATATTTTTAAAACTAAATTTATTTAATTATTAGCCTAGAAGACGCTTTCTGAGAGTTTTAGCCTTAATTTAATGAACAATATTAAGTTTTTGCGTTATTAAGGCGGTAAAAAGGAAACGATTTTATGAAAAAAATCCGCCCGCTGCGTGGGCACATTCTCACAGCGCGCTGCTGTTGGTTCTCGTGCTTGATAATATATTCATCTCGCGCTTCAGTCTCGATAATTTATTTACCTCGCGCTTCGCGCTCGATAATGTATTTACCTAGCGCTACGCACTCGGTCTTTGTATTTTCCCCACATTTGTACGTAGACCTATTAAAATTAAAGGTCAAAAAGCATCGCCAAATATAATTTGGTGATTGTGAATGATCTTTCGTTAAAGCTCCATCGGCTTTAACGAACACATTCTCATCACGTATCTCGTGCTTCGCACTCGATTTTGTCCGAAGTGCGAACTTTTCTACATTGAGTTTAACTCTGTTATATCAAATGTGTACTATATTTATTTCGGTACCTCAGCCTGTGATTGCTTATTCACATATTGCAAAATAAAGTACAAATTTTATTTATTATAATCACTTTCATGTTTGTTTCTTATTTTTTATTAAATTTCATTCTCAGCTACCCTGCAAAATGTATCACTTCAATAAATTTATATTGTTAAAATTCATAATATGCATTGGTATAAAAACATGCGTATTTTTATTGTCTTGTTTTTATAAATAAAAAAGAGCGCTTCCCATAAAAAACAATTCTGTTATTATTCATTTTATTGCAAATTATGTCGTTTTTCCATAAATTTAATTTGTTTATTTTCAATGTTTCTTTTTACGAAATAAACTAATAGTACGCATCCTAGCGTTAAGTGCTTCTGAGAAACTTTGTAGATATGATTTAGGAGAAAAATTTTTAAAAATAAAATTTTATTGTAGCTTGTGCTTTTTTCACAAAAAGTTAATTTTTGTATTTTAATTATATTTTTTTTTAATAAGAGTTTGTGACAGATTTGGAGATATTTTTTGGTTGAACAACTTTTGCCCTCTCTCTTTTTTATCATTTTTTGTTCCGTACTTCCAAAAATTTAATTTAATTATTTTTAATCTTATTTTTTACGATTAAAAGAAAATCCATTGGACTAAAACAAAAACTAGGCTTCCTATCAAAAAATTATTCATAGAAAATTTGTAGCTCTTTTTTAGATGAGTAACTATTGTCTGCTAATTTTTTTCGAATTTTGGGTCGATTGTCCAAGAATTTGATATTTTTCTTTTTCATTTTATTTCTTATGATTAAAACTCAAATTACGCGTTCCATCGAAAAGTAATCAATAACAAATTTGTAGCTCTTTTTTGGGGAGAACAACTTTTGCCTCATCATTTTTTTCCGTAGCTTGTGCTTTTTGTCTAAAAATTTAATTTTTTTATTTTAAATGTTTTTTACGAATAAAACAAAAACAACACATCCTATCGGAAAATGATTTATGAAAAATGTATGGCCCTTATTTAAGTGAATAACTTTTGTCTTATTACTTTTTTTCGTATCTTGTGTCGTTTGTCCAAAACCTTTTTACATTCTCATTCTAATGAGAAGGTATTGGTTTAATGTAAAATTTGACTTTGCCGATTTTTATCAAATCTTCACGTTTTGAGACCCTGTGAGTCAGAAAAAACGATTTTTACGAAGGTGTCTGGCTATCTGTCTGTAGTCTGTAGGCACGATAACTTTCAAAAAAATAATCAGATTGGATTGAGCTTTGGCACAGTTAATTAAGGCCTGAATCAAAAGAACAAGTTCGTTAACAAGCTATTTTGGATGAGAATTCAAAAAGTGAGCACATCTTGAAAATTTGTTAGAACACTTTTTTTCGAAATTTGAAAATTCTATGTATGGTTATGAATAGTTCTTAGAAAGATAAACAATTTATCCTAATGACTTTCTTTATTAAAAAGAAAATAACAAGACTCATAGTATTTAAAAAATTCACAGAAATAAAAGAAAAAGCAAATTTTGAGTCAAACAACGCACGATATGAAAAAACGTCATGAGGAGAAAAACGTTGATTTTTCAAAGCCCTACAAGACTATTATAACAAGTTTTTAAATTTAAAAGAAATATCGAAAATTGAAATTTTTGCACAAAAAATAATGAAAAATAATGAAAAATCTGCCTGCTTGGCGGGCACATTCTCATTACGCGCTTCGCGCGCGGCTCTTTTCGGTTTTCGCACTTCATACTCGGCTTAGATAAAGCAAAAAAAAATTTACTTGCAAATATTATAAAATTATCAAAGCTGCTACGATTAAAGTCATTTTAACATTCTTATTCTAATGAGTATCTTGTAGGCACGATAACATTCGAAAAAATAATCAGCTTGGATTGAGCTTTGGCACAGTTTTTTGAGGGCTAAATCAAAAGAACAAGTTTGTCAACCAGCAAACAAAAGAAAAAGCAAATTTTTAGCCAAACAACGCACGACATGAATAAAGTCAAGAAGAGAAAAATGTCACTTTTTAAAAGCCCTGCAAGACTATCATAACCAATTTTGGAATTCTTCTGAAAAATTAAAGACTCAAATTTTTGATCCCCAAAAAAATAATGCAAAATCAAAAATTTTATTTTGCGGTCGAACTATCCAAGATACAGAAAAAAATGATGAGACAAAAATTGTGCAACCAAAGAAGATCTACAAATTTGCTATAAATTACTTTTTGATAGGACGCGTAGTTTTTGCTTTTTTTCTAAAAAAACTTTAAGAATGAAAAATTTAAATTTTTAAACAAATGAAACAAGCTATGAAGAAAATAAAAAACAAAAGTTATCCACAAAAAAAAGGTACAAATTTGTTATAAATCATTTTTTGGTAGAATGCATAGTTTTTTTTTAATTGTGAAAAATTGCATTACAAATAAACAATTAATTGTCATATGACTCAGCGTTCTTCTTTTAATTTTAAATATAGTTTCCTATGATTGAAACAAACACTGTTGGACCAAAAATGGAATTTTCGATTTTTTGGTAGCTTTCTCAGTAAGTTAAACCAAAGCTTGAGTAAATAAAAGTTTTTCTTTGGAGTTTAAAAAAAGTGTGAATAAATGCAAAGCATTCCGATAATGTTATAGTTATATGAAAGGTTATCGTAGTCGAGCAGAAATTCAGCCGTGCACAAAAATATACAATAAAAAAATTATTGGTATTATATAAATGAGCAGAGAATTATATAAATACATATGAAAAATTGAGCACGAAGCGCGGTTATTGTAATGACAATGTGTTTCTTAAGGCCGATAGAGCCTTGAGTGAATAAGCTTCCTTTTCAATGTAAAATAAAAACAAATTTGAATAGTACTTTAATCGTAGAAGTTTTGATAATTTTATAATAATTGCAAGTGAATATCTTCTTTCTATCTAAGACGAGCACGAAGTGTGAAAACCGAAAAGAGCCGAGCGCGAAGAGCGAGAAAAAATTATTCGAGCGCGAAGCGCGAGATACAACAGACGCGCAATCTAGGCGCGCTCAAACTTGCGATCAAAGCGAGCCGCGCGTGAAGCACGCGATGAGAATGTGCCCGCGAAGCGGGCAGATTTTTTTCTCTTTTTTTCACATTCTCATCATAATAAGAATGTATTGTTTTTATGTGAAAACTGACTATCGCAGATTTCTTTAAATCTCCACGTTTCGAGACCTTTTGAGTCAGAAAAAATAGTTTTTACGTCGGTGTCTGTCTGTCGTTGTCGTTGTCGTCTGTATATCGTATAACTTTTGAAAGATCATTCGGATTAGAATGCAATTTGGCACACAGTTTTAGGGACCAGAAAGAAAAATAAAGTTTGTTAACCAGCTATTTTGGATAAAAACTGAAAAAATTAGAGCATTTAAAAAAAGGTTTAAAACCATTTTTTTTTTAAATTCAAAAATTCTACGGACGGCTATTCGTAGTACTCGGAAACTTATACAATTTATCCTAGAGAATTTTTTCAATACAAAGAAAATGATTGGAGTTATAGCATTTTCAAAATCCAAAAAAAAACAACGAAAATGAGCATTTTAAACCAAAAAACGCACGATATAAAAAAAGTCGAGGATAGAAAAACGTTGCTTTTTGGATGCCCTACAAGAATATCATAACAACTTTTTAAATTTTAATGGAAAATTG
>JAUELO010000326.1:4421241-4432205 GCA_032357855.1 Amphibolips quercusostensackenii
AGATTTTGATGGTTTCCAGAGAATGCAAGGAATTCACTAATATTGTAATAGATTCTAACAATTGATTTAATTATTTGCACTAAAACCAATGTCAGAACTCAAGAAGATTAAAGGATTTTTCATCTATAAATAACAAATTACTTTCAAAAAGATCATTTTCCAATAAATAATTATATTTTATTATACGGTTTCAAAGATTTAAAATTGATTCCAAACAATTTTATATATATATATATATATATATATATTATCAACTTAAAATTATTACTTTTTTGTTACACTTATGTGCTTCTAAAATTTTAATCATAAAAAGAACCAATTAAAAAAAACATGAATAAAAAAGCAAAAGCATTTCTAAATCCAACTTCATGCTACGAACAGAATGAAAAAGCTATGAACACTTGTAGATTATTATTAATAATATAAAAATATTACTACAATATTCTTTCTACCTTATAAAAAGTAATTTCTAAATATTTTCGGAATATATTATGCTTTAGTTTTATCACAGAAAGTATTTTTTTTCAAATGATTTTATAGAAATCAAACAGATTTCAATTTTTTCTCCAAATCCTTCTTAATTGTGGTTTCACTCTCCGAAGGTAAAGCCTTTAGAGGTAGTCGAGGATCTCCCATGTTTAGAGGTGTTACGAAATTCATCGCAACCTTCATTGTCTCGACCCAGTTACCTAAAAAGTGAAAAAGTTAAAGGATTTTCATAACAAAATATATATTTCAATTAATATCTAAATTTGAACCCCAGCCGATCTCGTGAACGGAATGATTACTCAATTGCGTGATCGTAAAGTGACCGTTCCGTTCACTGGGCCCACTAGGGCATATTTTAATCCTTTTTTACATTTATTAATAATTTTACGTAAAAGTTTACATTCTTTGTACCTTTTCACATATTTATATCTATGTATTTGCATTTATTCATGTTTAAAAAAATTAATAATTAAAAGCCGTGTGCAGCAACCTGACGTGGAGTGTTGCCACACACGGCATTTGATTTTCGATTTTTTAACACATGAATAAATGCAAATCAATAAATAAACATGAATATGTAAAATAATGAAAAAAGTGTTGAATTCTATATTAAGTTATAAAGAAATGTGAAAAAGGATGAGAATATGCCCTGTTACTTTACGGTCAGGCATTCGCGTAACCGCTCCGTTCACGCGGTCTGCTAGGAAATCACCTATTTGTTCCTCACCATGTTTAGCTATGGTACCAACAGCTGTGGAAAGTTCATGTTGAGTCTTCCTGGCTGTTTCAAAATCTTTATTTTCCCATGAATTAAGAATTGATAAAATTTGTTCCGGAAATATGCTTAATGTTGTAGATATAAAGGAATCCATGCCTATTGAGCAACCAGCAGAAATCAACTAAAAAATACGTTGTTAATTATTCATTAATTTATTATTGCTCAAATATTTCTGTATATCTCAAATTGAGTATACAATTTTTTTGTACATAGATATTTTACCTGATCATTGCCTAAGAAAACTGCAAATCGACCATTATCAGCTTTCAATGCTAGATAACCTTCCTCTAAATTATTGCTCGTAAATTTGATGCCGGCAAATGTGGGCACTTTTTCACCAATAGTTTCCAAGAAATTACCCATGTGTACTAAGAAAAAAAATATATATTTTTTTAAGCACTTTCATTTCTACACTACCGACAGATAGTATCGGACCACTAACCCGGTGCCCTTTAAAAATTAGCCTTGAATGAGAAAGATGATAGCGCCATTCACAATGTAGATAAAAATATTTGTTTGAACCCGTTAGAAATCTAATTAAATTCTGCGACAAAATTAGTCATAGTTGAAATAATTTGGCCTTGTAGGTACTTGAATATCACGTAAGAGAGACATAAATAAAATTTCGATTTTTAAGGTATTTTGCACTTCAACTTCAACTCTTGGCAGAAGGTAAAAAAATTGATAAATTAATTTTCCTAGTTTCTGGCCCTTATTACCGACTGTTGTTTTGTTTACCCCCTCCCCCTTCCCGAAAAGTGACGTAGCCCAAATTCTTTTAAAACATAGGGAAGAAATTCTTCCTAATGAAATTAATGTAAATAACGTATTAAATTTAATATGAAACGCTCTAAATTCCTCATATTTTAAGTCGAAATATATTTGATCTTTAAGCAAATAATTAAATTTTCAACACAAAAATATTTTTTTACAAAAATTGATGAATTCTCAACTAACAATTAAGACACATTTTATACCGAAAGTTGAATTTTCATCCCTTCGAACTAAATGAAAAAAACACTAATTTTTAACAAAGTAGTTGAATTCTCATTAAATAGATGAATTTTTCATCAAGAAAGATGAGTTTTAAACCAAATAGTTGAAATTTCAACAAAAACAAAAATATTTTTTCAACCATAAATTGAATCGTCAAATTTTAATTTAAAAAAATTAATTTTTAACAAAAAAATTTTAACTAAAAAAGACGCATTTTTAACAATATAGTTAAACCCTCAACCAGAAAGGTGACTTTACAACAAACAGGATACATTTTTAAACCAAAAAGAAGAATTTTGAACAAAGTACATACATTTTCTACTGAATACATTAGTTTTTAACCTATAAAGGATAAATTGTTAACACAAAGGAAATAGTTAAATTTTCTGATAAAAAATTAATTTTTAATAAAAAAAGCAAAACGAATTTCCAATAAAAAAGCTAAATTATCAAACAAATTAATGAATCTTAAAAAAAAAAAATTTTTGACAAATCACTTTGAGTATCATCTAAGTAGTTGAATTTTCAACGAAAAAAGATGAGTTTTTAATCAAATTGCTACACTTTTAACTAAACAAAAAATTATAACAAGAAGATTAATGTTCTACCACAAAAGAAATTTTTTTACTAAAATACATCAATTTTCAACACAATAGTTGGATTTTTAACCGAAAATATGAATGCTTAGCAAAAAAGTTCATATTAAACCCAATAGTTGAATTTTCAATTTAACAACAAAACCAACAAAAATGACGTTTCAACCATAAAAGATCAATTTTTCAGAAGACATTAAAATTTTCAACAATACATTTTATGTTTAACAAAGAAATATATTTTACCAATTAACAAAAATTGTCTATCGAAAGGTAAATTTTCATTCAGTTGAATTAAACAAAAAAGCAAATTTTTAACAAAATAGTTGAATCCTCATCAAATAGATGAATTTTCAATCAAGAAAGATGAGCTGTAAACCAAATAGTTAAATTCTTAACTAAAAAAGATATTTGTCAACAAAAAATGGAATCGCCATATTTTAATTTTAAAAATTATTTTTAAAAAAATTTAACCAAAAAAGATGCATCTTAAACAATATATTTGAATTCTCAAGAAAATAGGTGAATTTACTACAAACAAGATTCATTTTTCAACCAAAAAGAAGAGTTTTCAACAAAATACATACATTTTTTACCAAATAGTTGAAGTTTTAACTTATAAATGATGAATTGTTAACTAAAAATAAAATAATTAATTTAATGCTTTCACGATGATTCATTATAATAAAATAAAAGAATTTTTTCGGGTTTCAATCATGTGCAAAATTGCGAATCTTGCCGACGTTTCGTAGCTTTGTACAAGATTGAAACCCGGAAAAATTCTTTTATTTAAAAAATTAAATAGTTCAATTTTCTGATAAAAAATTAATTTTTAATAAAAGAAGCAAAACAAATATTCAACAAAAAGGCTAAATTTTCAAACAAATTAGTGAATCCTTGAAAGAATAAATTTTTCACAAATTACTTCAAGTATTAGTCAAGTGGTGAATTCTTAACTAAAACATATGAGTTTCCAATCAAATAGTTGAATCTTTAACAAACAAGCAAAAATTACCAAGAAAATTAATGTTCTACAAAAAAAGAAAAATTTTCGGGAAAATACATCAATTTTCAACAAAATAGTTGAATTTTCAACCAAAAATATGAATTTTTTGCAAGAAAGTTCATTTTCAACCTAAGAGTTAAATTTTTAAAACAAGAAGTGAAATTTTCAAACCCAATATATGAATTTATAAATAAAATGAAGAATCTTCAACCAAAAAAAATTAATGTTTTAAAAAGTAGTTTAACGTTGAAACAAGTAGTTGATTTTTAACCAAAAAAGATTATTTTTCAACAAAACATGTAATAGTTGATATTTTAACCAAAAATATTTTAATTTTTAACTAATAGCAGGTGAATTACACCACAAAAATTTTTTTGACAAAATGGTTGAATCCTAAACCAAAATGGATTATTTTTCAACCGAGCAGTCGCGTTTTCAACAAAAATTTATAAATTTTCGACAAGGAAGATTAATTTTCTACCAAAAAGACGAATTTTAAGCAAAATGCATGAAGTTCTAACGAAATATTTAATTTTTATTTAAATAGTTGTACTTCCTACCAAATGGTGGAATTTTTAATCCGAAAGATTAATTTTCAATTAAAAAGATCCATTTTCAAACAGAAATTGAATATTTATATTTTTTGTTAAAAAATTATTAATTGCTGGAGAATGGTACTGACCCTTAAAAATGAATTTTGCAGAAATTGTTGATCTAAGTTTTTGGCTTAAGGGTCAGGTGAATTGAAACCAATTAAGTTGTTTCAAACATTTCGGCACACAATGGTGTCCCTCATCATTGAGTTTTATTAAATCAGTGGAAAGCACATAACGTCTCGTAGGTACGCAGCTTAACAATGTTCCATTTCAAATTCAAAAAATTATAATCAAAGAATGTTTCGAAAAATTTTCAGAAACATTAAACTTTTTCAAATGAAAATTTGTATACATGAAATCAAGGGAAAAATTGTTTAAATAAATAATTGTTCAAATGCAATGTTTCTTGACAATTGGTATTCTTACTACTGTGTTAAAAAAATTGTCATCACTTTTTGTTTGATAAGGAAAAAAAATTTGTTTAAAGAATATTTGACTAATTATTTAACTACAAGGTTTTTTACAATTTGTATTGATACTACAGGGAGATTTCTAGGAGAACAAAATTTTACTTTCACAGATATAATTCCTCATAATAACAAACAAATTCATTACTTAACATTATTATTCCTTTGCTACACAAAAAATTGTGTTTAAGGTTATTTTACATACAAACAGATTTCTTAAAAAATAACAAAAAATAAGAATTGAATAAAAAAATTTTTAAATAATTATACGTCACTAAAAAATAATTTCAAAAGAGTTTTTCGATTGCAATGTTTTTTGACAACTTTAAAAATTTTTTTTAGAAATTTCGTGAAAAAAATTCGTTTTTACTACATTGTCATTGTTTTTTTTTTGATAAATTCTACTTTGTTAAACCAAATAATGTTTTCAGAATACTGTAAGGTTTATCAGTTGTTAATAATTAAATTTAATTTAATTAAAATTTTTAAATAAAGAATTTTAATCATTTCAAAACTGAGATATGAACCAAAGAATAACACTTCCAATTGTTGAAATGCATACCTATGAGACGTTATATGTACTTTTCACAGATTTAATAAAACTCATTGATGAGGGCCACCACTGTGTGCCGAAACATTTCAATAGACTTAATTTGTTATAATTCACCTGACGGGAAAAATTACTCGCAAATTTCGCAAAGAAACTTGATAAAGGTTTCGAGGCGAAATCAGACCGAGCTAAGAAGACAAGGCGCTTCAACAATTTCTAAAAAAAAATTATTCTCAACCAAAAATAACGAATTTTTAGCCTGATAGTTAAATTTTTAACTAGAAAGGATTAATTTTTAATTCAAAATATCAATTTTTAACAAAAAATGGAATATTCACATTTTTAGTTAAAATTTATTATCAACCAAAAAAAAGGAATTCTCAACAAAATAGTTCAACATTCAAACCGATAGCTGCATTTTTAACCAAGAAGGCGACAGGGTATATTCTATGTTAATCAAAAAGGCAGCGTGTATTAAATAACAGGTATATTTATATAATTATTTATATCAAGAAAGAGAGATCAATTCTAAAACTGAATTATTGCGCAAAATATTGTCAAAAAATCTCTCTAAATACTGATTATACCAATTCATGGACTATTCGAAAACGATAACTTCAATGACCTTTTTCTTATGATTACGTGAAGAAAAAAGAAGAGTGAATGTAGAACTGAATTGTTACGCAAAATATTATTCTCAATCACAGCCTATTTGTTAGTGATCCGATACTATCCATCAGTGATGTAAATTGATAGTATATTTGAATATACATTTTTTTGTATTTAATTGTATCTGTTATCTTAAAGAATAGAAAAACAAAGGCAATATTATTGATAAATAATGAAAATTAATCTCTTCACTTCAGAATTAATACATATAATATTTTTGTACAATATATATGTAGGCAATTGAACCATTGCATTTTTATAAAAAATACGAACTCCCGAAAAAAATACTAACATAACCTATTATTGCTCAAATATTGTAAATATTTTTTGAAATCTAAATGATTTTATATAATAAATAGTAATTTTGGACAAGCAGCACTAACATAACATAACAAGAAATTGCCTAATATTGTAAATTTTCGTCTAGGTGGAATGTTTTTTGTTTAAAATAATGGATTTATTCAGTTAAAAATGTTTACAAAGCCCAAATTCATTCCTCAGTTTCGTTTTAAAATCGTTTTAAAATTCGTAAATATTTTTTAATATAGAATTTTTTTTTGAAAATACCAAATTCCGAAGGAACGCACTAACTAAATAACTTCAAAAATTGCAAATCCTAATTGTTCGAACTATAATAATTTTTTTTAAATACCAAGTTTTTGTGTGAAGAGTTAACATTACCTAAAATCGTTCGAATATGTAAATCTTCTTTAGAATATAATAAATAAAAAAAAATTGATTTCCGATGAAAAACACTAACATTATCTAAAATTGTTAAAATACTTTAAATCTTATTCAAACTACAACGATTATTGTTTTAAATTACCAATTTTTAAAGTAATTGTTACAATAACCTACAATTGTAAAACAAATATTAAAAAAAGGTTAATATAACCTGAAACTTTGAAAAATTGCAATCTTGTTCGAACTATAAAGGTTCGAACTATAAAGGAACTATAAAGTTTTAAAATATAATATTTTGGTGTAAAACGCTAAAGTAACCTAAAATTGTTAAAAATTATAAACCGCAAAAATCTGATGATTTTTGTTTAAAAATATTAATTGCCGGTAAAAATACGCTAAGAAGCCAAAAAAACGTTAATTGTTAAAATTTTTTTTTCTTATAAATCTAATAGTTTGTTATTTCAAGTATCCATTTTTGGTTTAAATCCTAACGTAACCTAAAATTGTTGAAAATTGGTTATCTTATTTGAAATGTAATTGTTTTGTATTAATAATACCAAGATACAACGATTCTAAATCTTGTTTAAATTATAATGTTTTTTGTTTTAATATTCCAATTTTTGACTTGAACGCTAAAGTGACTTAAAATTGTCAAAAATTGTAAATTCTTTTAAAAATATAATAATTTTTTATTAAAAATACCAATAATTTGAAACGAAAAACATTAATATATCATAACAGAGAATTGTTTGGAACGGTAAATCTTTTTCGAAAATCTAACAATTTTTTCTTAAATAACCGATTTACTGTGAAAACGTAAATATAACTTAAAACCTCGAAAATTGCAAATCTTGTTCGAACTATAATGAATTTTTCTTAAAAAACACTTTTGGTGTAAAAGGCTCACGTAACCTTAAATAGTTAAACAATTATGAACTTTAAAAATCTAATGATTTTTTTTTAAACATATCAATTTCCGGTAAAAAGACGCTAACATTACCGAAAACTGTGAACTGGTGAAACATTTTTAATCAACGAAATCTAATACATTTTTTTTTTAATATCCATTTTCATTTTAAAATGCCAAAACAGCCTAAAATTTTTTTAAGTGGGTAATCTTAATGGCGATTTTGGTTTAAAAACACCAATTTCAGGTCAAAAAATCTAACAAACCCAACATTTTTAGAAATTTCAAGTCTTCTTGGAAACTTTATGATTTTATTGTAAGACACTCTTTATTAAATACTAATTTCCAATGAAACTCACTAACACAAAAAACGTGTAATATTTTTAATAGTATATTATATGATTAAAATTTTTCATTTAATCGAACAATGTTATTTAAAAAGCAAAAGTGTTTTTTTCAATTCGCAAAAGGTTTTTATGATTTTTTTTATTAAAAGAAATTATTTGTAGATTTGATTTTCAATATTTCAATTTTGATTATTAAACAAATTCAAATAATGAAAAGCCAATCAGTGTTTCGACAATAATGATTGCAAAATTTCCGAGAAATATCGTTAATCGATGATTAATTTCGTGGATCATTGAATCTTCTTATATAAGTTATATATATTTCTGTTCATAATAGAAGTATAAAATCAAATATTTTTAAATTGTTTAAATGTTTTATTTATTATTCGTTTTGAAAAGTTTAAAACAGCTTACCTATTAACCTGAATTTTCTAGAAGCTACAACATGAAAATAATTAAAAACACCTTTGTTATTTTTAAAGGTCCGTAAAAAATGGTCGCATTATTTTTACATTTTCCAACTGCATTAGGAAAAAAAGCAGTGCTTATATTTAGATTCTACTTGAAACTTCAAAAATCTCTTTGGCCTCTGAAGACTTATTTAATGAGAAGTATAAGAATTTTCAAATTTTAACATTTAAGATATTTACGTAAATAACATATTTATATGGTTTATAAACTTCACAGATTAATTTAAATATTACAAATGTAGGTTTAAATTTCTGAATTTAAATTAAGTTTCTTAAAAACATGTTTTTTATGACAAAGCAAACGTGAAAAATTTAGCATCATTTTCAAAAATTTTACATTTTATTTTTGTGAAGGAATGTGATATTCTATCTTTTTTTAATGTAAAAAAGGCTCCCAACTCATGTTGAACAATGGGATTTTATGTTTCTTGAGAGAAAAACATTACATTTTTTATCTCGAAGTATATTCTCAACGAAAAACGTAATACATAAATCATATTTTAAACAAAAAAGATTCGAATCTGAAATAAAAAACAATTGAATTTATACCAAAAAAGATGAATTATCATCAAAATAACTGAATCCTAAATTTAAAAAAATTATTTTTAACAGCTGCAATAATAAACTAAAAGGATGATATTCGTTTCAAAAGAGACGAATTTTCTACGTAACAGATCAATTTTTCAACACGAAAATATGAATTTTGTACGGAAAAAAATTAATTTTCTACCAAGATTTATTGTCTACCAAAAAAGACGTATTTTCAGCAAAATAGTTATGTTTTCATACGAACAGAAAGATTAATTTTCAGCCAGTTGCATTTTTAACCAGAAACGACAAGTTTAAAAAAAAGCGGAATTCTCAACACAAGAAGGTTAATTTTCAAATCAAAAAGACGAATTTTTAACCAAACTGTTCTGCAAAAAATAAAAAAATAGAATCTTGAAGATTGCAGGTATGTTGAAAAAGTATAATTTTTTATTTTTTCGGATTTTGAAAAATTAAAAAAAATTTTTAATCAGTTAAAAAGATATTTAAGACTTTTGGAAGTTTGAAAGATATTTTTTAAACGGACTCAAACTATACCTAAAAATATGAAAAATCCTTTAAAATAAAAAAAATTCTTTAAATATTTCAGAATGTTTGACATTTGTAGAAATCTTTTTAAATGTTTTGATACCTTTTTGAATTTTCTTTAAAAATTAATTCTTTTAAAATAAGAAGTCATTAAAAATTTTTTCTGGAGCTTTAAAATTTTTTTCGAAGTCTTCAAAAATTTACATTTTGTTTTTAATACTTGAAATCTTTTCAAAATTAAGGTTATTTTTGTAAGCATTTTCAAAACTTTTAAACCTTCTAAATATATTTTCAAATTATTTAAATTTTTCCAAAAATTTTCTTGAGATTCTGAAAAATTACGAAAACTTCCTTAAAATCTTCCAGATTCTGTCGTGACAATTTTGTAAATTATTTGTAATCTTATGAAATCTTTTCAAATATTTTCTAAATATTAATTTTATCATAAAAAAATCAGTTTAAATTTGCCCATGAATTTTAAAGATTTTGAAAAACTTAAGAAGCTTCAAAATGTTTATTTCCAAATATTTATAAATGTAGATTTTTTAAAGCTTTTTAGAAATATTTTTAACTTTTTAATTAAGCTTAATCTTTTTAAAACTGCAATATGTGTCTTAAACTTACTCGAGTTTTTTATTAAACATTTCAATCTTGCTATATTGAAAAATGTTGCTTCACAATCGTCCACATTCTTTTTTAGAAATTTCAAGTGGTATTTTTAAATGTTTTTAAATCTTCGTCAATTTTCTTTAAAAATTAATTTTTAAAAATAAAAGTCTGTTTCAATTTTTCCAGGAACAAGAAAAAATTGTTTTTTTGAAAACTTTTTAAATTCTTTAAAGGTTTCTTTGATTTCAAAGTCTTCAAAAATTTAAACATTACATTTTGTATATTAAAGTACTGTACAACTTTGTTTTATTGATTATTATTATTATTATTGAATGTATCATTTAGATAACCTTACATTTCTCATAAACCAGAAATTTTCAGACTTTTTTTTTTAATCGAAAATGGAGCCATCTACTTTTTAACAATTGCATTTAATAATATATATTAAATATACTTACTAGTAACATTTGTAAACATTGGTATATGATAATATAACAAGGGAGTCTTTGGTGCAGCATTCGAGACAGCCTTTAAATAGTCGACTAGATTTTCCGCTTTCAGCGGTTTGAAATAAAGTTCCGGTAAACATAAAAGAGAATCGACTTTCAAGCTTTCGGCATGCTTTGCCTAAATTAAATTAAAATACTCATTAATTTGCGATTTTCTTATGATCGGATTACATATTAATAGGGGAGACCACCCTAGAGTAGATATTTATCCTACAGT
>JAUELO010000326.1:4441968-4453411 GCA_032357855.1 Amphibolips quercusostensackenii
GCTATCTAAGGATGGTACTATAGAACGCCACCTCAAGGTAGGCCTAGTGGCGCCATCTCTTGGTCAGGCCGGAAACTCATCAATCCACCCTCGTATCTTCCGAAATTCTATAAAACGCATTTTTCAAAAAGTATTTTTAACACTTTAAAATCCCTTTGAATTAATTTAATAAATTAATAATTCTTTGAAGCTATTTTTATTTTCATAAAATATTTAAAATACTTTAAAATCCCATTAATGTACTGAAATCAATAAAAAATTACTTGAAATCTTTAAGAATAACCTGTAATATTGTAAACTTCTCTGAATCTTGTCAAGTTACTTGGAAATTTCGAAAAATCTTGAAAATGCCAAGGATTTAATAAAATGCCCTTAAATATTTCAAAGTCTTTGACCATTTTATTAATTATTCTTTACAATCAATTAAATACAAGCTTTCAAAAATTCAAATAAATCTATTAAATTCAGTAGAATTGAGAAAATTCAGATGAATTCAAGTTATTAAAAAAAATTCAAAAGAATTTAAAAGAACTTAGGATAAATTATTAAAAATTCAGTGCGGATTCCAAATTCCTTTCAATCTTTATATCCCTACAAAATACCTTATTCTTCATGAATATATATTTATTAAAATCAACTAAAATATTATAAACTTCCGTGAAATTCTGTGATGATATTTCCTGAAATCCTGGAAAATGTACTCTTCAAAATGCCTGACTCTTTAAATCTTTAATCTCATAACAAATTTTTTTGAAGGTACGTTACGGGCTAACAATAGGGTACCATAGGAACCAAATCTTGAAAATAAAGTACTTTAGTGACCTAACTGAGTATGGGGTCTAATAAGGGATATAGGGACCGGTCTGTGAGGCCTGGAATCAACTCAAAAAATCCGATTACAGACTTCATAGCCTTAAATTTTCTCCAAACACGAATAATAGGGTAATTTTTAATGAAAATAGAAAAGTAAGAGTGGAGTAAATCCTTTTATATTAAAGCAATGTATAGCCATCCACGTCCTCTTTTGAATCCCGCTGAAACTACTTTTTTCGATTACTTACTGACGACCTTAGTACTTTTTTCTTATTGATATAATTTAATTATTCAATATAATTACATATTTATTTTAATTATTCGATTAATTAAATTGATTAAAATGCGTGTGTTTATCCTGGAGAAAATAGACATGTGACGTCACTTTTTGTCCAGAGGGTTTTGAGGGCTACAGCAGGGCCTAAACAGAAGAATTTGGAGGACCTATAGAGGGCTAAACTTTTATTAAATTAGGTCCTCTTCTATCCATAAAAGTAGAGAAAATTGACTTTTGTGCCACCTGGAAGAACTGAAAGAGGGCTCAATCTAATAAAAATTAAGACCTCTATAAGCTCTCCCAAGTTCTATTAAGTCCTACAATTTAGAGGTCTAAAGGAGGGCTAAAATTTCGACTCAGGTCTTATTACTTCAACTCTAAATATATTGCATTTTTACGAAATAGTTGAATTTTCAACTTTGAAAGAAAATATAAAAATTTTTAATAAAATAGTTCAACTTTTAACTAAATGGTGTAATTTTGAATAAAAAATCTGCCCGCTGCGCGGGCACATTCTCATCGCAAGCTGCGCGCGCGGCTCGCTTCGCTCGCAAGTTTGAGCGCGCCTAGGACCCGCGACTGCTGGATCTCTCGCTTCGCTCTTGATAATGTATATTCCTCGTGCTACGCGCTCAATATTTGTATTTTCCCTACACTTGTGCACAGATCTTTAAGAATTAAAGGTCAAAGCATCGTCAACTGTAATTTGGTAATTGTCTATTCTCTTATGTTAAAGTTCCTTCGGCTTCAACGAACATATCCTCATCACGTCTCTCGTGCTTTGTACTCGATTTCTTCCAAAATGTGATCTCTTCTACATTATTTTAAATAGTATTATCTCCAATGATATTATATCAAATGTATATTACATTTATTTCCGTACCGCAGCCTGAAATTGCTTCTTCAGATATTACAAAATTAAGTACAAATTTTATTCATCATAATTACTCTAATACTTGTTTCTTATTCTTTATTAAATTTTATTTTCAGCTAGCCTAAAAAATGTATCATTTCAATAAATTTATATCATTACAATTCATAGTTTGCATTGGTATTGAAACATACGTATATTCATTGTCTTGTTTTTATAATAAAGAAGTGCTTATTCTATCTCTTCTGCCGTTTTTCCAAAAACTAATTTTTTAAAAATTTGTAATCCTATTTCTTACAATTGGAAAAAATCTACTTGTCCTATTTTAAAATGATTAAAAATAAACTTTCAGGGCCTTTTTCGGTAGACAACTTTTCTCTAATAATTATTACACACCTTTTGCTGCTTTTTAAAAAAGTAAACTTTTTTTATTTTTAATGTTTTTTTTCTGATTAAAACAAATATTACGCGTCCTGTCGAAACATTTTTCATGACAAATTTTTAGGTCTTTTTCGGATTAGCAAATTTTGTTTCTATATTTTCTTCAGAGCTTGTGACCTTTGTCCAAAAATTGAATTGTTTAAGGTTTCATTTTGTTTCTTACGATGAAAAACAAAACTACGTATTTTTTTCGTAGCTGATGTCGTTAGTCCCAAAATGAGATTTTAAAAATTTTTAATGTTGTTTTTTACGAATAAAACGAGAACGTTTCATCCTAACAAAAAATGATTTTCAGCAAATTTATAGCTCTTTTGTGGGTGCACAGTTTTTCTAATATAACCTTTCTTTTGTATATTGCATAGTTTGACCGCAAAATGAAAACTTTTTTTCCCATTGTTTTTTGAGCGATTGAAATTTTAATTTTTGAATTGTCATGAAAGTTTCAAAGTTGTTATAATAATTTCGTAAGGATTTCAAAAAGCAACACTTTTCATTTTCGGACTCTTTTGCATATCGTGCGTGGTTTGTCTTAAAATGTTCTTTTTTCTTTGCTTTCTTGGATTTTTGATATTTGTATTTTCATCCAAAGTATCTGGTTAGTAAACTCGATCTTTTCTTTTTTTGGACCTTAAAACTGTGTGCCAACGGACAATCCAATCCGATTAATCTTTCAACATATATCTGGTATACAGTCGACAACGACGACAACGATGACGACAGACAGACAGACACCATCGTAAAACAATTTTTTTGGATCTTAAGTGTCTTGAAACTTAGAAATTTGAAGAAATCCGTGAAATTAAAATTTCGCATGAAGCTAATACCTTCTTATTATGGTGAGTATGTAATAATTCATTATTTTTTGTGCGATAAAAATTTGAATTTTTGATTTTTCAGAAAAATTCAAAAATCTGTTACGATATTCTTGTAGGGCTTTTAAGAAGCAACATTCTCCTTTCTTTGACTTTTTTTTCATATCGTGCGTTATTTGGCCATAAATGTACATTTTTGTTTGCTTTTCTGGATTTTGAAAATGCTATATCTCTGGCAATTTTATCTTAATTTAAAAAAGTCATAAGGATAAATTGTGTATAATATTATGCAGTAGAAACATCTGACAGCAAGATTTCGAAATTTAAAAAAAAAGTGGTCAAAAAAATTTTGAAAATGCTCTAACTTGTTAAATTTTCATCTAAAGTATCTGGTTAACGAACTCGATCTTTCTTTTTGAACCCTAAAACTGTGTGCCAAAGGATAATCCAATATGACTAATCCTCCAAAAGTAATCCGGTATACAGACGACAACAACAACAACGACGACAACGATGACAAACAGACAGACAGACACAAATGTAAAAACGATTTTTTCGGACTCAGAGGGTCTTGAAACATAGACATTTGAAAAAATCCGCGAAAGTGAGTTTTTGCTAAAAACTAATACCTTCTTATTATGATGAGAATGTAAAAAAGATTAAAAGAAGTTTCTTTTCCTTTTATTTTGCATATCCTGCAAATATTGCCACAAAAATAGACCACCTCCTCCAGATTTCTATAGATTAAAACGAAGAAATAAGCTTCACTGAAATTCATGCCTCTAAATTGATCTGAAATTGTTTCATTCTTATAAAATCAATTAGTTGACAAAATCTGTTTTCTGAGAAATTCATCTTTTTAGCTTGAAATTTCAACTACCTATTTTCTTGAAAATGCATCTAATTTTGTTTTACTGTCAATTTGTTTTATTTTAAAATTATACTATTTGTTACAAAATTCATTTATTTAGTTGAAACCTAATCCTTTTTAGTGAAAAATTCAAACAGTCGTTAAACATTTGTCTTTCTTAATTAAAAACTAAGTTTTTTCTTTAAAGGTTGTCTGTTTTAATACGAATGCTTTCATTGTAACTTTACTTTTTTTGTTCCAAATCAATTTTTTTTATTTGAAAGTTTATAAACTGTGTTGTAAATTTGTTTTCTTTTTGTGGTCAATTAATTTTTTTAACTACAAATTCATGTATTCAATTTTTGTTTAAAATTAAATTTTACCTTGCACTCAACTCAATTTTTATTCCATTTAAATTTAATTTTTATCTACTCCCGATAATAGCCTCCAAGTATTTTATTAAAAGTTAGAATTTTGGAACTGCAGTTTGAGGTAAAAGTAATACCATATTGACTTTAAAGTTGGAAATTTAAGGTAAAATCTGACTACATAGAAATCTAAAATTTTTGCAAACCCGAGAAGATCAAATTTTCGCCGTATTCTAACAAGAGAGAGGAGGGGACAACCAATCCGATAGCTTAAACTGTCCTCCCCTCCACTTTCATGCCCGTGAAATCCATCCCAGAGCGAATTGCTCGAGGCAGAAACGGCCTTTGTTAGAAATTTATCTTTTTTAGTGAAAAATTCACCTCCTTTGTTGAAAATTTGTCTTTTTTAAGCAGAGAATTAAATCTTCTGTTTAAAGGTTCATGTATCTTGTTAAAAATTATTTGTTTTTGGTGGAAAATTAATCTTTTTTTTTCAAATCATTTCATTGGTTGAAAATTAGTTTCTTTTAATAAAAATTAATTTTTTTAATTGAAAATTTAACGAACTTTTATTTTGAATTTCTTTTGTGGACATGTGATCATTTTGGCAAAAAATCCATTTGTTTATTTAAAAATTTATTTTAACTGGTTAAAAACTCATGAGTCTAACTAAAAATTAAACTATGTATTTTATTCTCAGTTACAAGTTTAACTTTTTTAGCAGAAAATACATCTATTTTGTTGAAAAATTGTCCTTTTTAAGTAGAAAATTAACCTTTTTGTTTAAAAATGTATCTACTTTATTTCAAATTATTCTTTATTGGTAAACAATCAATCTCTTTAGTCAAAGTATCATTTTGTTGGCTAAAAATTAGTTTCTCTTATATAATTTTAATAATTGAAAATTCAACTAAATTTTGTGTCGAATTTTTTTTTGTAGACATTTAATCTTTTTGGTGGGAAATTCATTTATTGGTTGAAAATTTATTTGATTGTTGGAAAACTTATTTGCCTAACTAAAAATTAAACTTTGTATTTTATTTTTTGTTGAAAATTTATCTTTTTTAGTGTCTGTTTTGAGTAAAAAATTAAACTTTTAGTTTAAAAATTCATGTTTTTTGTTAAAAATTACTTTTCTTTGGTAGAAAATCAATTTTTATGATGAAAACATCATTTTATTTGTTCAAAATTAGTTTCTTTCATTACAGATTAATTTTTTTAAACAAAAATTAAACTAAATTCTATATCGAATTTTTTTATGGACATTTAATCTTTTTGACAGGAAATTAATATGTTCATTTAAAAAATTTATTTTAATTGCTTAAAAACTGATTTGACTAACTGTAAATTAAACTATGTATTTTATTCTTTGTCTGAAATTTATCTTTTCTAGTGAAAAATCGATTTATTTTGTTGAAAATTTATCTGTTGAGAGTATAATATTGAACTCTTTTTGGCAGAAAATTAATTCGTTTGTTTAGAAACTTATTTAAATTGCTTGAAAGCTCAGGTGTTTTACTGAAAATTAAACTATATGCTAAATCCTTTGTTAAAAATTTATCTTTTTCAATGGAAGATTTATCTATTTTGTTGAAAATTTGTCTGTTTCGAGTAGAAAATTAAACTTTTTGTTTGAAAATTTATGTATTTTGTTAAAAATTATTCTTTTTTAGTAAAAAATCATTCTTTTCGCTTGAAAAATCATTTAATTGGTTAAAAAATTAGTTTTTTTTATTAAAAACTAATTTTTTGCATTGGAAATTTAATTAAAATTTATGTCGAAATTTTTTTATAAGCATTTAATCTTTTTGGCAGAAAAATCATTTGTTTATTCCGAAATTTATTAAGATGGCCTAAAAACTCATGTGTCTAACTATAAATTAAACTATATGTTTCATTAATTGCTGAAAATTAATCATTGTTAGTCATAAGTTGACTTCCTTTGTTGAAAATCTGTCTTTTTTAAGTAGAAAATTAAATTTTTTGTTTGAAAATTCATGTATATTATTACAACTTATTCGTTTTTGGAAGAAAATTAATCTTTTTTATCAAATCGTTTCATTGGTTCAGAATTAGTTTTTTTTATTAAAAATTAATTTTTTTAATTGAAAATTTATCAAAATTTCATGTCGAATTTTTTTACAGATATGTAATCATTTTGGCAAAAAATTAATTTCTTTATTTAAAAATTTATTTTAATTGCTAGAAAACTTATCTTTCCAACTGAAAATTAAATTATGTATTTTATTCTATGTTGAAAATTTATCATTTTTAGTGAAAATTTATCTATTTTGTTAAAACTTGTCTGTTCTGAGCAGAAAATTGAACTTTTTGTTTGCAAAGTGATCTATTTTGTTGAAAATTATTCTTTCTTGGTAGAAATTAATCTTTTTGGTTAGAAAATCATTTTATTGGTTAAAAATTAGTTTTTCCTTATATGAAAATTAATTTTTTTAGTTGAAAATTTAACTAAATTTAGTGTTGACTTTTTATAGACATTTGAGTTTTTGATCAGGAAATTCATTCGGTTATTTGAAAATTTATTTTAATTGCCTGAAAAACCATTTTTTTCACTGAGAATTCAACTATGAGTTTTATTCTTTGCTGAAAATTTATATTTTTTTTGTAGAAGATTCACGTAACATGTTAAAAATTTTTCTTTTTTGAGTAGAAAATGAAACTTTTTGTTTGAAAATTTATGTATTTTCTAAAAAATTATTCTTTGTTGGTAAAAAATCAAACTCTGTGGTTGAAATATTATTTTATTGGTTGAAAATTAGTTTCTCTCATTGGAAATTAATTTTTTTAATTAAAAATTTAACTAAATTTTATGTTGCATTTTTTTAATAGACATTTGACCTGTTTGGCTGAAAATTCATTTGTTTATTTTAAATTTTATTTTAATTGCTTGAAAACTCATTAGTCTAACTGAAAATCAAACTATGAATCTTATCCTTTGTTGAAAATTTATCTTTTTTTATTAGAAAGTTCACATATTTTGTTTAAAATTTGTCTGTTTTGAGTAGAAAATTAAACTTTTGGTTCCAAAATTCATGTATTTTGTTAAAAATTATTCTTTTTGGTCAGAAAATTATTCTTTTTAGTTGAAATATTATTTTATTGGTTAAAAATTAGTTTCTTTTATAAAAAATCAATTTTTTGAATAAAAAATTTAACTAAATTTTATATCAAATTTTTACAATCTCATTCTTTAATGAGACGGTATCAAATTTGTGTAAAATTTGACCCCCCTCCCCCTGCCCAGTTTTCATCAAATGTCCACGTATGGGGACCCCGTGAATCCGGAAAAACAGGTTTTTATCAATGTGTATGTATGCATGTGTGTATGTATGCGTGTATGTATGCATGCATGTATGTATGCATGTATGTACGTATGTATATATATGTCTGTGGGATTTTAGCTTGTTAGCACGATAACTTTTGAAAAAACGAACAGATTAAATTGGGCTTTGGTATACTCTCTTAGTGACTCAAATTGAAGGTCAAATTCGTTAGCTAGTCATTTTGAATAAATACTCAAAAAGCGAGCACATTTTGGAAATTTGGAAGCATTTTTTTTAATTAAAAAATTCTATGTACGGTTATGAATATTGCCTAAAAAGAGAAACAATTTATTTCAATTACATTTGCTGAGGAAAAAATATTTTTGGTGTTATAGCATTTTCAAAATTAAAAAAAAAATATTAACATTATAACTCAAACAAACCACTTTATGAAAAAATGTCAAAAGAAGAAAAACGTTGCATTTTAAACGTCTTGCAAGATTATTACAACTTTTTGCATTTTTCCGAAAAATCTAAAATTCAAATGTTGACGGCACAAAAAATAATGAAAAATTTCATTTTTCAGTCAAATTGTACAAGATACAAAAAAAGATAGAATAAAAAAAATGTTGTATTTGAAAAAGATCTACAAATTTCTTATAAATCACTTTTTGATATAATGCGTAGTCCTTTTTTTATTTGTAAAAAATTGCAATAAAAAGAGAAAAATTGAATTTTCAGACAAAGGACACAAAATACGAAAAAATAAATAGACAAAATTTGTTAACCAAAAAAACTACACATTTTTCATTCTTTATTTATTTATTACCAGAATGCGTGGCTCTGGTTCTAATAATAAAAAGTAACACTTACAATAAAAAAAAAATTTTGTTGGAAAAAGGGAGCGAGAAAAGGAAAAATGAATCAACAAAAAGTGTGCGTTCAAAAAAGATTTACAAATATGTCAGCGATAACTTTTTGGTAGCATGCGGTGTTTTTTTTTGTGAAGGATTAGAGGATTTTGTTAAAAAATTTTCTGTTTTGGTGGAATTTAGCTAGTTTTAGGTTAAAATTAAAGTCTTTTTTGGTTGAAACATCAACTATTATGTTTTATTTGAGAATTCATCTTTTTTGGTTGAAACTTCAACTATTTAGTAGAAAGTAAAACTACTTTATTATAACTAAATCTTTTTTGTTGACATTTCATCATTTTGTTTAAAAATCATCTTTTGGTATAAAATTAATATTGTTGGTTAAAAATTTTTTTTTAATTTTAAATATTTGTTTGATAATTTAAAATCTTTGATTAGAATTTAATATTTTTTGGTAGACAAGTATATTTAAAAACAAATACATATTTATTAATTTGTATATGAAGAATATATAACACAAAACGCTAGGCGTGCGAGCAATATATTTTGGAGCGCAAAGCGTCACGACCAAATCGTGCGCTTAAACTTTTTTTTTGTATTATACGGTGCACAGAACCAGGCGTGGAGCGCGAGGTTTAAATAATTTTTAAATCAAATATCGAGAGCGAAGCGCGAGTTTCCAGATGAGAATGTGATCCTTAAGTTTAAGAGAACCTTGAGTAAATTAGTTCTCCTCTCCATTTTAAACTAAAGTAACTTGTTTGGTAGCATTTTCGGTGAGTAAAACAAAAATTTATTGCTTGAAAAATTAAAAGTTTTTCTTTGGACATTAAAAGAAGTGTGAAAAAACGCAAATCATTCCGATAATGTTATAATTAAATCAAAGGTTATCGTAATTATGCAGAAACTTTGCCGTGCCTAAAAATATACAATAATTTATTATTTTTATATAGTTAACAGAGAATGTGTACCTTGAGGCTGATAGAACCTTAAGTAAATAAAGTTCCTTCTTATTCTAAAATAAAAGCAAATTTAGTAATTACTGAAATCGTAGAGGTTTTGACAATTCTGTAATATTTGCAAGTAAGCTTCTTCTTTTTAGTTGAGCTGAGTAGGAAGTGCAAAAATTGAAAACAGTCCTGCGCATAGCGCGAGTCAAAATACAACCGAGCGCGTAGCGCGAGGGACATGCATTACCAAGCGCGAAGCGCGTCGTGTACATATTATCGATCGCGAAGGGCGAAATATAACAGCCGCGCGCCCTAGAGGCACTCAAACATGCGAGCAAAGCAAGCTGCACGCGAAGCGCCCGACGATAATGTGGCTGCGAAGCGGGCAGATTTTTTATTAATAATTTCAAAACCAACTCGTCTAAAATAAAAAGATTTTTAAATAATTCCAGAAAAATGTAGTTTTCAAAGGAAAAGTGAAAAATGACAAACTGAAATACAAGGATATTCGATTTACATTGTTTATTCACTTATTTAGCAACTAACAATGTTACAAAATATTACTCATAACTAGTACTTATAACTTTTCAAAAATTATATATTTTTTAGAATTTGTGATAACAATTCATTGTTCATCATTGTTTCCTTCTCTGGCGACAGATATTTTACAGGTAGACGGGGACATCCAACGTTTAATGAAGCAACAAATCGCATTGCGTATTTCATTGTCTGGAGCCACAAGCCTATAAAAAAGTACGAAATTAAATAATTTTGTGGATAAAGGTAGGCATTTTTATTACTATTTAGAAATAAGTTTACATAATTTTGGCAATTACGTATGTTTTTCTTTCAAATAATATTATTTAATTTTCTTTAAATTTCGACAATTATGATAAAAATGAAAGACGTTATTTTATTATTATGAAAAAATCCTACCATATTTTTCCATAATGGTGTAGCCTTTTGTATAGAGTTCTTGCTTTTTTCTAGCTGTTTCAACATCTCTTTTTTTCCATGCATCTATCACTGATAGAACAAGTTCTGGGAATACGTTTGCACCAGTCAATATAAATGATTCCAATCCCATCACGCAAGATGATAATATTAACTGGAATAAATATTTTAATTTTAAATAATAATTTTCAACGTGCAATTTAGAGTAGCTTAAGCAGCCATAACTACTACACTCAGATGGTTCAATCAACAAAATTGTTGTTGTTTCAACGATAGAATATTGTTACATGTAAAAAAAAATATTTTGTTGATATAACTTAATTCTACGATTGCTTTAACGAAATCTGTTGGTAGATAAAGTATTGAGTTGATTCAACAAAAAAATTTTGTTGGGTCAATCCAATATTTTGTTAAATCAACCAAACTTTGTTCAAGTCAACCAAATTCTCATGCATATCCAAGAAAACAGCTTTCTGGTCCAATAACATTTTTTTCTAAGCGTATTTATTTTACATAAAAAATTTTTCATATTTTACCTTATCATTGCCCAAGAAAACTACAAATCGTCTATTATCAGCTCGAGATGCTTCAAAAGCATCTTCAATGTTATTACCAAAATATTTGATACCAACCAAAGTCGGTATTTTATCGCCAACCGATTCCAAAAATTGGCCTATGTTTACTGAAAAATGCGTGTTTTTAATTTGCATCGTATTCAGCTTTTAAACTCAACCTGTTTTTTATTCATGTATTTTACATTTTTATTGTACTTGAATTTATCAGTGAAATTTTATTATTCTATCTTATAAATTTCCGGGATCACAATCGGCCCTATTTTCCTAGTTTCTGTTGTTTCAATTTTTATAATATCTAACACATGCAAGTATTTTTCTCCACAATTATTCAAAATGAGATTTTAATATTTGAAAATTCAGTATTTTAATTTGAAAC
>JAUELO010000326.1:4453511-4469870 GCA_032357855.1 Amphibolips quercusostensackenii
GAAAACATAACGTGCTGCAGAGAAATGAAAGCCGAATTCGGATTCAACAGAAAAAACTAGTCTGAAAATGACATATCTCATTCCATGAGCACATAGGTCACATTTTGTTGAGCAGTGTAACTCTTAAGACAAACTAAAATCAAAATTTTCCGAATCAATTAAAAAGATTTTGTTTTTGCCTAAAAAAAAATTGGAAAAGAAATCTGCGAAAAGGTACAAGCAAAAACGACGATTGCCATCAGCTTCAAAAAAAAAAGGAAGCAGAACTGCGAAAAAAGAGAGGCTGTGCAAATAGAAAATGATTTAAAGTAACTAAAAAATAATGAAGCTGTATTGCTATGACTAAAATGTGAAAATGAAGAACACTTATTGCTTCAAAGAAAGTTAAAAAGGAAAAATTAGTTAATCGTTTTTCATAATGGATACTTCAAATTTTGTACCACCAAAGCTTTAAGAAATAAATTTAAATTAAATTAAATGGATAGATATAACAGAGATGTATTTAATGTTTGAAAAAAATTGAAAGTGCTAAAAAAGATGTAATAAATTTTTTAATTATCAAAATGTTCAATGTGTCTAGAATCTACCTTGGCCACTATGTGGCTAAATTATACTTAACAAAAAAAAAATTACTTATCAACAAATTTTTTTAATTGAAAAAACAAATAAATAAAATTTTCAAATAAAAAAGGTATTAATTTGTGAGATATATAACCTATCATTATTCACTTATGATTCATATTCTCGTAAGTAAATAAAATTTGAATCTGCAGTACTAGGTACCTCAGTTCGCAGTAATACGTACACGCTCTTTTTTCAACCGCAGTAGTGGATACAATATTTTCTTTTTTCATTTTTTACATTTTAAATACGTTATGTTAGGTTCTCGTACTTGCTAGTTTTTTCAATGCACAAAATAAATTATTTATTAGGCTAAAACAGAAAAACCAAATTATTTCAATATAAAATATGTGAAAAATTAAATTAAAGTGAGGTTAAACCAAGACACCGCAGTAATTGGGACACTTACCCTACTTCTGGTTGAATTAAAATGTCGAAACTCTTATAAAAAATTTATATTAAAAAAATAATAAGTGACATCTTTCAAAACAGATCCAAACTTACTGTGTACGTTAGTGAAGGGTGGGTTATGGTAATATAAGAGAGGTGTTTTTGGGGCTGCATCTGAGACCATCTTTAAATAGCTTGTTAATTCTTCAGCGTTCGATGGCTTAAAATATAAATCTGGCTGACACATTATAGAATTGACTTTCAAACTCTCTGCATGTTTGGCCTAAATATAAAAAATTAATTTTATTTATGTGAGAAATAACTAAACTACAATAAAGTATTTAACATACCAATTCTAAAACATGTGAGAGTGGAGCACCTCCAACTTGAACCATTAAATGTTGTTTTGTTAATTTTACAGCTTTTACCCATTCTTCAGTGGTGGCTTTTCGTTCTTCTAAAGTTGTCGATGTTCCTTCTCCAGTCGTACTACCGACTATTTTGCAGAAAAAAAATCATTTTTTTAAAACTCAATTCCATTGATTTCAATCAGAGCCGTAACTGAGCGCAGACGGCAAAAGATATTAATGAGCCGCAATTACATAAATAAATTACCTAAAGAAATATATAAATTTTGAATTTTAAATAAAAATATCACTTTAAGCCTCAGATTTACGATGCTATTCACACTTTTTTAAAGATAAAACTTATTCACTACTATTCTGAACAAATTACACTATAAAACTACTATTTTCACAGTTTCCTCTATAATGCAAATATTTTTTTACTTTTCATTAAACATATTTTCAAACTTTTTCACTAATTGGCTAAAAGATGTATCCGCAATCTCAAAAATCAAAAGTCCAAAAGTTTTCATCATTCAAAAGATTTCAAAAGATCTCAAAATTTTGAAGAAATATTAAATATTGGATTAAAGAAAGTTCAAAGATCTTAGAATATTTTACAAGATTCCAAGAAATTTCAAAGAATTCTAAAAGGATATCAAAGATATCAAATGATTACAAACAAATTCAAGGGATTTTAAGAGATTTGAAGCAATTTCTCAAAAAATTTAGGAACTAAATGAAATGAAATTAATTTTTAAGGGACTTCTAGGAATTTCCACGGATTTTATGGAATTTCATGGAGTCTCAGAGTATTTGAAACGTTTCAACATTTTATAACTAATTTTAGAAGATAATAAATATTTCAAGATGTTTCACAACATTTAAGGGATTTTAGAAATGTCGGAGAATTTAAAAGAGAACAGTGTATTGTAAAGAATACCGAAGAATTTAATGATATTTTTAAGAATTTTCTAAATTTAACAAGGTGGCTGCTGGTTCTGGAAATGTCAGTGAATTAATTTTTTTATTGGTAATTTATGCAAATTTTCAGAAAAAATCTATCCGATCACTTAAAATGACACAAATTTCATACTAAACGATGTAATGTCAATTTTTAATAATTCAAAATTTCAAATAAGTTCAATTTCATTTTTTATGATGTTAAATTTAAATGTTAATTTTTTAAATTATGATTTCATTTAGTCTACAAATTTTCTATTTTAGCTCTTCATTTTCAAGCCTATATTTCCAATTTAATGAATTAAAAAATTTGTATTATAGTCTTCGACATGAGAGAAAAATAATTAACATTCACAACCATATGTATTCAAGAAAATGATTAATCACCATCTGAAATGCATGTATTATTTTAACAGAATTAAAAAAAATCGATATAAAATTTATTCGAATGCCGCTAAAAATTCGAAACACAATATTTTAAGGAAAAAAATTATTTTTAAAATTATTACATGATACACGCGTATTTTAACATGAGCAGTAACCAACTGAGCTACCGAACGACTTGGATCTTGGTTACAAAATCTTGGCCAAGGATTTTGTGGCATCATCGTATAAAGACTCAACAAACTTCAAATTCAAAGTTGTTGAATTTAATTTTTCTCTAAATAAAGCATTTTTCTGATAATTTATAAGTAGTTCTAAGGAAAATTAAACATCTTCTAATAGAAAATTTTTGATTTAAAAAGAATTCGGCACTGAATTTTACTTATTTTAAAAAGGCCTCCATACTTTTCTTTCTTTAAAAGATTCAAACCGTTTGAAAATTACATAAAACTGATAACTAATAAAAAACAATCGGGTGCAAAAACGCTTAAATAACATTAGTAAAATAAGATCATTTTCTGATATACAAAAACCTCCACAAAACGCAGTTTTTAATTGAGATAATTTTTTTATAATACATTTTTATTCGTCTTCTAATTTAAAACAACAATTTCTAAACAATAATTAAAAATATGTAGACAAAAGTTATTGTTAAATTTGAATATTACCTATTTCTAAAAGTTCTGAATACTTTATTTTTCTTTTGAATATAAAATACTTTGAAACCATAAGGAAAAAGAATTCTGTAAAAAAAAGTCTAGTGCAAGAACTTTTAGGTTGACAGTAATTGAGTCTCACGGTGGTCAGATGAAAAATAATTGTGTGCTTTCTCCTTGTATACTTAATTAAAAAATTTTTTTAAATGCCCAATTTTCAATTTTTCATTTATTCTTCTATAAATTAAGTACGATATTAAAAAAACTTTTTTAACTGTTAATTTTCAGTTCCTTTTCCTCAAATATCTTGCTTTACGTAGGCAATAAATGAGTAATAATAGTATTTTAAACATTTTTTTAAATATTGTAGCCTTGATTTATGCTAACATATATTTATTTTTATATTTTATATAGTAAAAAAATCATATAAATATCAAGATGATTGTCAAAAGGTTAACCATTTTTAGTTCCAGATATTTTCTTTGATTGATGAATTATTTCCAAAAATATCTCAACTTTGTTTAAAACTGACAAATAAAAAAGCACAAATTAAAAATCAGAAATTGTTAAATAATATCAACGCCATTTTTTTATAATTTAATATTCACAGCTAATATTTATCTTGAATTAAAAAGGATAATAATCCGGAAAAGTTCAAGTAGAATTAAAATTTTGAATTATTTTAAATTTAATTTCTTAAATTTGAGTAGAAGATTTTAAAAAGTACTTCAAACTCTATTCTGATTTAAAAATTCGTCTTTACAATTCAACAAAATTCAAAATTAGAAGCGCTCGAGGTCTAAAATTTTAATTGGAATCAAAGCCATGTTAAGAATTTTCAAAATGATCTCGTTGAACCTCGTGATATGCAATATGATATGAAATTCGATGTAATTGAATAACTTTTTCTATTCAAACTAAGAATCCAAAAATAATTTTGGTCAAAAAATAAATCCCCTTTTATTTCCTGACTAAAGAAAATTCCCGACCTAGAAAATACCTTTCAAAGAATAAAATCCCAAGAAAGAGCACTTGATAAAAAACTCAATAGACGCCCAACGGTCAACACGCGCAACGTGCGCGGTGCTATGAAAAACGTTCACTGCGCATGTAGTTTTCAATAACTGTCGACGGAATTCTATACGAGCGGATTAAAATCACGCCGAGGCCGGGACACTTTGCTCCTTGAGCGAGATCGGGTTTGTTTACTACGCTATAGGCTGCGCGCTCCTATTGCATAGCCGGTAGTTGGCGCGTTGTTTGAAACTCACAAATTTACAATGAATATTACCGAGTTTAAAGTTTGCACTAATTAAATACCTAGCAGACAAGGAAAAGTTATTATGTTATATTCTTTTCACAATGCAGGTAAAAATGGTTTCGGGCTTCAGAAGTTATACAAGAATAAACTTTATTAACAACTTTTATATTGTCTTCTATTTTTTATATGCCTAACTTTTTGCTTTGTTAAGCATTTTTCTACCCATATTGCTCTTCCTTAAAATTTTTAAACACGGTAAAATAATAAAATACTTAATTTTTTAAAGACAAACTCTTTGAATAAAAATATTGGACACTTTTTTCAGCACCACAGTACCAATTAAATTTCAGCCAACAGTTTTAAATCTTCATTTTTTGCGACAAGACACTTTTAAACGTATTTTTTGACTTGACTTTCCGCCTTATGATCAGGAACGATATATTTCCTCTCCGGAGCGAGTTTTTGATTATTTAAAAAAATTAAAGAATATATCTTTAGTTGTTATTCAAAGACGATTTTCAAAACCCATACAATTTTGACCTCCAAAGTCCTAAATGATTTAAACTGAAAATTGATCTTTTTATCGTGATCCACAATCTAGCCTGTTCCAGTTTTAGGTTCCTGGCACTTTAAAATTGTGAACTTCTACATTATATTTTTCGGAACTAAATAATTTTTTTAATCATACTGTTTTTGCGATAATTCAGAAATATTCCAGTTTGAAAATAAACTTTTGTTTTATCTTTGAATGGTGATTTCGATTTCACAGAATGTTATTTTGCTTTCCTGAAAGATTCCGATATTTTGATTTATTTACTTCTGTGCTGCAACTCTTCAATTATACTCCACATAATGCGTACTCATTTTTACATTATAATAATTATCATTGAACAATATGAAAAAATTTTATAATTTGATACAATGGATTTGGATCTGCTGATATTTTCTGCAAATTGTTTTTTTCCAGTGAAGGAAACTTTTTTGCATGTTGAGATAGCGTTTTATCACTGCTGAATCCCTTCTCAAATATTGCATACTTACACTTTCATTTAATTTTTTAGGCAAACACACCGTGCACATTTTGCAGGTGTCGATTTAAAATACTTTTCAAAAATGATTTAGTGTCATATAGATAATAGCTAGCCATGATTTCAAGGAAGCACCGAGCACAAACCTTACAGAATATGAAGCTTTCTATGATTCAAAATATGCGCCGGCTGTGCGTATGCGCACGCAGCTCTTCATAGCGAAGAAAACCGATTTTGCGCGAGGAACAAAGTACCCCGGCCTCAGCGTGATTTTGATCCGCTTCTACAGAATCCCGTCAACAGGATTGAACACTATAAATGCGCAGTCAACGTTTTCCGTAACACCGCGCACGTTACACGTGTTATACGTTGAGCGTCTATTGCGTTTTTCACCTAGTGCTATGGCTTGTTAACTGAGAATACGGCCGTAGTTTCAATTCTTTGATTACTCATTTTTTTAATTTAATTTCACAAATCATATAAAAAGTCCTTTATCATCAAATAAAATCTGCTAGACCTTTCAATATAATTTCTCAACTATGTGATGATGCTAATAATACTAATAATACTAATAATAATTTTAATAAGAATTAGTAAACTTTTTCCAGTGACTCTATATTAAAAAATTAATTGAATTTTCTTCTATTATTTAATCAAATTGACTGACATCTTTTCTGACATTTCTCTCTATCCAGGAGTCATAGAAAAGTCACACAAAATTTAAACGATTATTTATTTCCGTGTATGAAGGCTATTGAAAAAAATTTTAAGGAATTTGAAAAGATTACAAATTTTTCAAGGGGTTTTCCAGGAATTTCTAGAGAACTTACGAACCAGATTTTAGGGTTTTCTGAAAGGATCAGAACGGATTTCTAAGCTTTAAGGGTATTTATGTCTTAGATAATTTCAAAGAATTTCATGAGATTTTATGGGAGATGTATATTGTATATTAGATAACCATGCCTCGATGTAATAACTCCGAGGAATCCATTTCTTTTTCAAAATTTGTCAAATATTTGCCTGCAGCGCTATTTAAAATCTTTAAGAAAAGAGGGAGGGGTCAAAATTGTCAATCCATACCGGGCGATAAAAAGATTAGTTATGGTCCTGATTTCAATTATCATAATGATTATACTCTCAGCGAATATTTGTTCCTTGTGAAAGGCTTCTTATAAAAGGCTACTAAAACATAAAAATTGTATTTCTTTTTTAAACTTGAGTTTTTTAGTATTTTAAATATTTTAATACAAATTTCAGAATTATAAGTAATTTCTACTTTCAATTATATTTAAAAAACGCAAAATGATGTTTTGCCATGCATTTGAAAGTTTCATTGATCAGATGCAACAAAAAAGTAAGGATAATATCGCATACCCAGTATAGCCCTGATGCCTTTTTTTGCGAGATAGTCTGCATATCGTGGAACGATTGATAGATTTATGGTCTGCCCACTATTTAGAAACAAATTTTAATTATATGTATAATCTACAAAAGCATTTTTAAATTATATAATATAAAATAATAACGAAAATTACTCGTCATCGTTAAAAGGTGTAAAAACCGGAACTATCAGTCCTCTGAATGTGAATTCCATAGTCTGGAAAAATTAAAATCATAAAAGAAACGTAACGCAAACCCAAATCTCATCAAAATGTTGTGTTGGGACTCGATAATTATGCTTCGACAATTAATAAGCATCACTTTAAATTATTTTTTTAAAATTCATGTAAATTAAAATGGAATATGAAAATAATTGTTTAGCACTCACAAAAACACTTTAAAAGCGGTAAAATTAACAAATTTAAATAAACCATTACCGGCATTTTTGTAAAGCAAAGAAAAACTTCTTCTCACAACGATATCTAAAGTAAAACTATATACTGAATTCTCTATTTGAACGTCATGTGCACTTTTAACCCCAGGCGATAAGAAATCATAAACAGTTACAAAAATTGCTCATTAATACTGAGTTTTTTTCTGTAATCTTGAGTATAAATGTGATAATCGATTCATTAAAATTGACTTGTGTTATCTCGTTAAGTAGTTGACTTTCGTAAAGATTTTTTGTTTAACAGCTTATTATTTATTTAATTAAAATTGTTGTCATTAAAAATTATTTCGTTTTGATTCACCGAATTGATAAAAACTTGTGCTTCTTAAATAATATTGGTCGGTTAAATAAAAAATTCTAAGTTATATAATGAATTATTAAAAAAATAAAATATGTTAGTTTAGTGCTTTAGCCTGGAAATTAGTATTTTTTAAGAATTTCGACAAAAAATCATAAAGTTTTAAAGAAAACATAAAATTTCTAAAAAATGTTGGTTGTGCTAGTTTTTTTTAGGTGAAATTGGTATTTTTAAACAAAAATTATGATTAAGATATACAATTTTGAACAATGTTAGGTTATGTTAGCGTTTTAAACTGAAAATTGATATTATAAATAAAAATTTTTTATATTAAAAAGATACAAAACTCTTAAAAAATTTACATTTTTTGGTCTTATTAGCGTTTTTACCGAAAATTGATATTTTTAAACAAAAGTCATTAGACTTTAGAGGTTCATCTTTTTTTAATTTTTTAGCTTACGTTAGTATTATATACAAGAAATTGGTCTTTTAAAACAAAAATCATAATATTGCGAACAAAATTTGCAATTTTTGAACAGTTTTAAGCTATATTAACGTTTTTTATAGTGAAGTGGTTATTTTAAACCAAAATTATTAAACAAGATTGAGAATTCTTTAACAATATTGGATTATGTTCGTGTTTTTTGGTTAATATTGGTATGTTGACAACAAAAATTATACTTAAAAAAAGATTTACTACTTGCAACAATTTTAGGTTATGTTATTTTGATTTTAAAAAATTATAAGATTTTTAATATTATCTTTCAGTCATTAGGCACAAATTTTTATTTTTGTTAGAGTTTTATACCGAAAATCAGTAATTTGAAGGTTATTTTGACATATTTACCAAAAACCTGTGGTTGTAAACACAAACTATTATATTCGCAACAAGATTTGCAATATTAAACAATTTTTTGACCTTATGCTATTATCTTGTTTCTAAAATTGTTATTGGTTATAAAAAATCATTAGATTTTAAATATTTACAATATTTTTATAATAAGTTTTTTTCGCAGCTAATGGGTATTTTTTAAATAAAAATTGAACGTTTTAATTGCCTATATATGTAATGTATAAAAATATGATATATATTACTTCTGAAATTCAGACATCAATTTTCATCAATTATAAAAAATATTCTTCTTGTTTTTTTTATAATTTTCGATAAACGATATTATTATATACACAATTTTTTTATTAATATTAATTTTATGTTTTAATTTAAAAATTGTGCAAAACAAAAAAAAATAAAAAGTGAGAAATTTCTAGGATTATGTCACCTAATCATCATCTTGTCTTCTTATGTACCCCGAGAAAAAAACTTCAGTTTTCTGCATTTCGAGCAGTTAAAATTAAAAATTTCTTAATCATTCTATTTTGAAATTGATCAATTGTAAGCAGTTCTGTTCTAAAATTTTCAAATCAAATTTGAACGTTTTAATTAAAAATCTAATAATTTATTAAACTTCAGTTCGCAAATTTACATATGTTCACAATAAGTTTTGAAAAAATTTCCAATTCAAAATTTTTGTTATTTGAAATTTTCAAAAATAAACTTTTAGATTTTTCACGGCTGTAAAATTTATTTAATTATTTCGGATCATAATTCAAATGTCAATATTTTTAATGTAATAATTATTAAATAATCGCAATAATTAACAAATAAAAAATACAAGAATAATCCTTAGAAAAAACATCATTCTATTTAATAGCACCTTTTATTTCAAGATCAGGTAACTAAATAAAATGAAAAATTTCACTCGTTGAATCACAGCGTCTTGAATATAAATTTCGTTCATAGTTTCTCAGAAGGTCAATTAGTTGTTCAGCGTTTACTGTTTTAAAAATTTAATCTTATGTATCTAATAAATAAATGCATTTTTTCAAAAACATTTATAAATAAACAATTTTTTCCATCATTTACAGAAAATTACATTAACATAATTTAACTAATCGATTAGGAAGAAAATGCGACTTCAATTACTGCCTTATTTGACCACCATATATATGATAGGTACATTCGAAGATATGAACGTTTTCATGTACACGCATGCACGACTTTTGCGCGACTTGATATTATTGGAAAAATACAAAATTTTGAAATTCGAGCGGACACGGGTCTTTTTTCGGCCGACACTAACACATAGTCGAATCGCATTAAAATCCAAGAAGTGATCAACTTTTGGCTCCCTTTTTTATACTTCATATGGAAGATATCACGTACTATCGTGCTCTACTAAAGAATTTACAATAAATTTTCGTAACTGCTACTTCAATCGTTAAAACTTCTACAATTTGTCACTTGTTGTCCATATGCCAAGGTAGAACTATATTATAGAACATAAGACAAAATGTAATCTTCTCTTCCTAGCGCAACTTTAAATGCATAAAATTTTAGTGGCCAGCTTGTATGTTATTAATTAATTTATATTTTATTTAATTATGTGTCATTTGGTTATATGCGTAGTTTACAGTAGGCGTTGAGAATGAAGAAATAAAGGGTTTGGTTTCTCCGAAATGGAACTTTGTCTTTCGGGCGCGACGAGTTGGAAAATCATTGACATGATTATTGGCAATTAATATTGAAAAATCACTGATAAATGAAGCTTCGGCACAGAGAACGTTGTGTGGACAGAGATTTGGTCTCACTGAAATCTATGTTTATACCGTTACTTTTTTTTTAATTAGGAAATTCATCCGCATTAGCGCTGTAATAGGATTTTGGATCTCTATGTTCACTATTTTTAATTTTCTTACAAAGTTTTCAATATTTCAATTCTATGGGGTAAACAGGGTAGCCAAAAATCTTTATTTGATCAATTTTCTGACTTTTTCCTGATTTTCCCCTGTCCAATTTTTTATTTTCCCTGACCATCAATATTATGAATATTAATGGTGAGGAAAAATAAAAACTGACCATTAATAAACGGAATGAAACAAAAAAAATTTAGGTTTAAATTTAAAAATTTCGAATTTATTTATTTTGACAAAAAAATATGACCTTATATCCAGGAAGATAAATTTTTAATCTTAAAGAACGAATTAAAAAAAATAGTTAAATTTTCAACCAAAAACGACCACTTTCTAAGAAAATAGATTATCAACAAAACAATTTGATTTTCAAACAAATATTGAAATTTTTAATTAAATAGTTGAATTTTCTACCCAAAAAAACGACGTGACATTTTCAACAATATAATTGAATTTTTTTAAGAAAGTCGAATTTTCAAAAACAGCAACATCAACAAATTTTCAAACCAAAAAGACGAATTTTCGTTCCGAATAGGCGAATTTCAACAAATAGTTAAAATTTTAACCAAAAAGATGATTTAATTTGTATAAAAATAGTGGAATTTTCAACCAAATAATTTAATTTTCTATTTTTAAAAATGCTTTTTCAACCAAATAGTAAAATTCTTGAACAAAAAAGATTAGTCTTTAACTAAAAACAGTTAACATTTCAATTAAAAAGAAATCAAGGAATTTTCAATAAAATAATTAAACTTATAACAACATAGTTGAAATTTCACCCAAAAAGCCGAATTCTCAAACAAGAAGATTAATTTTTTAACAAAAATGACGAATTTTTAACAAAATACTTGTGTTTTAAAACAAATAGTTGAATTTTCAACTGACAAAGATTATTCTTTAATTAAAAATGAAAAGCATCAATTTTCAAGCAAAATAGAACAGTTTACTTTTCAGTGAAAAGAATAATTTTGAACAATAAACAAGTATATTTTGAGAAAAAAACTCGAATTTTCGACTGACAAGATGAATTTTAACTACAATGATGAATTTTACGAACAAAAGAAAGAATTTTCAACAAATAAAGATTTTTCATTCAAGAAAGAAAAATAATTTCATATGCAAATCGTTAAACTTTCAACCCTAAAATATCATTTTAAAAAATGGTTTATCTTTTCCCACAGTAGTTAAATTTTCAGTAAAAAAAAATTATTTTTCAACAAAAAAACAACTAGTTTTCAATTGAAGAGATAAATTTTCAACTAAAATAATGAATCTTTAACAAAAATTCATTTCTTTAACAAAAAAATATTACGATTTTGAATTAAAATTAGTTTAATTAAACCAAAAAGGACGAATTTTTAACAAAATAATTGAATCCTCAACCAAAGAAGAATTATTTTTAACTAAATGGCTGCATTTTCATTAAAAAAAATTGACTTAAACAGATGAATTCAAAAACCAAAAAGATGAATTAAAAAAAAATAGTTAAGTTTTTACCAAGAAGTTAATTGTCAATAAAGCAGTTAAATTATTAACCAAAACAAATGAATTTGTAACAGAGCTGTTGAATGTTTGACCAAATAATAAGATTTTTAACATAAAATATAATCGCGAGGAGAAAGCAACTGCAAAAAAAGAAAAATAAATAAATTACTAACAAGAATATTATATCAGGGTGGCCAAACTATTTAATTTTTAAAATTTTAAAATTTTTTCCTAACCAACTTTTCATTCTTCCTGACCATTAATTATCTACTACCAGAATCTTAACCTTGTAAATTTTAAACATGAAATATTTCATAAACAAAAAAAAATTTTTTAATTCAAATTAAATTTTTTAAATAAATTATCCTTTATAGTTATTTAATTCTCATAGAAATTTCCTGACTTCTGCGAAATTAAAAAAAAATCCTTGACTTTTTCTTTGATTTTCCCGTTTTTTCTGACCTACGGCAACTCTAGTAAAAATACTTTATCATAGTTTCTTATATCAAATTTTGTCGTCAAAAAATAAAATTCATTAAAATAAATATACAGAAATATTTAAAAACTCTTGTAAGAAGAAGAACTTAAAGAACAGAACAGAACTTGAAGATAAAGAAAAAATTCATTCAAATCACAAATATATTTTTTATCTCTAAAGAAACTTTCATCGTAAGATACAAAGGTCTTATCTTCGAATTCCCAGAATTTTAATTTAATAATTTAAAATAGCTATTCAGCTAATTGTTTTGAGAATAGGAATGATTAGCCTTTTTTAAGTGTATTGTATTTTTCCCCAAAACTATTTTGAATTTTAACTTATAATAAATCATACTTTAAATCAATATTTCTAAATATAATTATTTGAAACATTGATAACTTCGTTATCTAGTTAGCAATTCATAACCCAGAATAAAAATTTATTGATTTGAGCGTTACCGCGGATGAATTTCCGAATAAAAAATACTAACAGTATGGACATAGATTCTAGTGAGTCAAAATTTCTCTTTATACAACGTTTTTTGTGCCGATGCTTTAATAATCGATAGTTTTTTCAGTAATTATGCCAGTATTTTCGAGCATTTTTTTCTCCTAAGGGTTCTTTCCTTTCGCAAGAAGATTTTTTTTATATATGGTTCAGCGTTGATGATAGACTCGAGCTTGGCACAGGCGAATTGTAACGTATTTCTATGTTTACATATGTATATATACAAATATATCTTTTCATATTTATAACTGAGTCATACATATAAATATACGTTTAATGTATTTCTCGTTTAATAATAATTGTAGATAAGAAATTTGTGTGATATAATGTATAGACCGTAAGAGGCATTCGGGACGATTCTGGAATAGCGCGAATATAAAACTTTCTGGCTAAAATCAAAATGTTTTATATAAATGTAGTGTAACTTAATAGAAAATATGTACCTTTTGTCGAGAAACACTTAAATTTCTGAATAAAAAATCGTAATTTGTACTCTTAAAAATAGGAGTGTTTCAAAACACAGTGCTAAGATCTCCTGTTTTTTTCTGACTAGAGAAAGAATTATGAGGGTTTTTATAAGAGACTCGCAAATTAGGAGAAAGTCAAGGATTTTTTATTTGCCGTGGCAATATTCTAGGCTACTTATGATTTTTCTTAAGATTATAGTGCTTATTTAAGAAAAACGTGAAGATATCAGAAGAGTCGCTTCCTTGGTCCTGTTTCGTCTTGGATCGAAGACTTATTAGATTTTCGAGATTAAATCTTATCTTAAAAATTAGCCACGGCAATATTTTTTACAAATGATTTTTCAGATAAAACTTCTTTCCTGTCTACAAAACTTCTTTAAAATAAGAAGAGTATAAAACTTCGCATTAAAAATTAGTCTAAAGTTATGATAACATATGCAACATTCACTAAAGATACTTTATAGTATAAATAATTATTTTAGAAAATAAACAAATATTATTTAAAGAATATTTTAAAAATCAAATGTTGAACATAAATAGAAATCTTGCAGGTTATTTCTCGTAATTTGCGAGTTACTTTTATGTATATATATATATTTTTATTTTATATTTCTTTGTTCAAATCCATTCTTGCACGATGATTCAGCCTGAAGCCGATTTTCAAAAACCACAGCCCATATAAACGGAAAAAATAGTTGGTTGAGTTTCCTTTTTGTGAGATACGTATTAGAGATATGTATGATGTCTAGAAATCAGTGTGTCTCAATTTTTCTATTAACCTATTGTTACGATTTTAAAAATGTTTTAACTTTAAAATTCGATATTGATCGAAAATGATGATATATGAGCTTATTTTTTAACTTTAAAGAAGAACATTGAGTCATGAAATAAAAAACTGATTTAGTTTCAAAACACGTATTCAAATATGGCCAAAAATTCCAGCTTAATTTTTAGATGTCCAAATTTTACGATAAATTTAACCGGAATCTATATATTTAGATGTTTTGTTATTCATCTGAAATTGTGCTCAATTTCGATACTTATTTACTAAAAAAGAACGCATCTAGAAAATTCTCAGATAACAATAGAACAATTACAATTCGGTGCTTAATTTTTATTACTAATCTAATAATTGAATTAGATTTTTTATAACAAAGCTTTATTAAATTGTGAATTTAATTGTCACCTCAAAAAAGGATTTTTTTCTCCTTCAGAAATAAACTTTAATCATTCCGCTTTAATCATTAAAGTCATATAAAAACTTAAAATAGAATATTGCTCGTTCCAGACTTGAATAATTTCCATGAGTCAAACAGAGTATAAAAAACTAACGAAATTTTTCCGATAAATATTTCTTCTTCTTCAGTAAGACTTATTTCCTATAAAATTCATGGTTTCATTTTTAACGATTAGCTGTATGAATTCAATAAAGAAATCATCTAAATTAAAGTTAATTCATCTGAGTTCTGAGGAAAATTATTAAAATTTGAATAAAAAAACATGAATTCAGAGAGAATTCAAATCATTCAGATGAACTCAAGTGAAATTTTGATAATTTGAAGACTCATGCTACTTAATTAAAATTAATACAAAAAATACAAAACAATTTATTGTAAATGCAAATAAAATTCACAGAAAATTTTATTTAATTTCTTGTTTTTAAATTTCCATCTTGTCTTAGGGACATAAAAACATTTCTAAAATTTGATTAGTCAAGCTAGTGAATACAATAGATTTCTAGTTTACGGATGGTATAATGAAGTCCTCTGTTAGAACTAATCAGAATTACTAAAATAAGAATATTAGATACATTTTTTTTATTCTGCTAAATATAAACTGTCTTTTCATTTGGTATTTTGTAAATTTAGTTGCTGAATAAAATCTAGTGAAATCAAGCTATATGAAAAAAATGCCATTTCAAAAGAAATTTTGTTAACTTGAAATGAAATGACTTTAAACATTTTAAGAAATAAAAAAAAGAATCATTCTACATTTAAATCAACATCAAGGGAATTAAAATAGAATTTTAGTATCTTTAAAGGCTACATACTAAATTCCACTAAATTGAAATAGAGTTCTAGTAAGTTCAAATTAATTTAACTTAAATAAATTCGACTAAATTCAATGTGAATTAAACTAAAATAGTTTATTTCTAGTGAAATAAACTGAATTCTTAGGAAATTTCTTTAAAAAATTTAAAGTAGGAAAAATGCGAAAATTTTTCAAAATTTTATTAAAAATATCAACAAATTGGATATTTTTTGGCAACTTATGAATTTATGATACATAAATTTCTAACATTAACCATAAATTACCATCAATTAACATAATTTTCCGTGAATTACCACAATTTACCATAATTTACTATGGAATTACCATCAATTACAATAAATTTGCCATAAAAAATTAACAGAAATTTTCGGAAGTTTTAGAATATTCTGAATTTCTAAAAAATTAATAAACCTCTAAAATTTATAAATTCATAAATTCAAATAAATTTATTTTTTAATTTCTGTTAATTTAGAAATTTACCATAAATTATCATAATTTAACATCAATTGACATAATTTAAAATACTTTATCACAAACTACCATAATTTACCATAAATTATCGAAAATTTTCAGAAGTTTTGAAAATTTTTGCATATTCTGAATTTCCAAAATTTCATAATTTTGTGTAATTTACAAATTACCATAATTTGCCAAAAATTTTTGAGTATTTCGAAATTTCAATGGTGTTTTAAATGTTTAAAACTTTGATAATTTTTTGTAATTTTAGAATATCGCGAAAATTCAAAAATTGCCAATAACACCGGCACACACAAAAAAAAAGTGATCAGTACTTTTGACCAGACCAACTTTTCTATATGTTTTTTAATGCCCTGAATTCAAATC
>JAUELO010000326.1:4541267-4555434 GCA_032357855.1 Amphibolips quercusostensackenii
GTGACCAGTCCCGTGGGGACTGTATCCTCGGCATTGATTGTCAAGCAAAAATCCGCCGTCCCAGTCCCTAAAGTGCCCGCTGTTTTCAGTGAGCTCCAGGATGGTTTTTCCCATACGAAGGTACCACACGCACGATCCACACGCGCATAGACCAATGCTGTTCGCGACGTTCCGCTATCACAGTCCCAGTGCACCAGAGTCGTTCCGTGGTGTAACGTCTGTCGGCAAAAATGGCAAAATAAAATGTTAACTCACTCAGAGGAAGAATCAACTTCAGCTAACTAGATGGTCTACTCGGAACTTTTGATGAAATCGAGTTTTTGGACCCTCTAAGGAGTAGTGTCATGGTGTTATTGCTATTAGTTTTCTATTTATTGCTTGGTTTGGTTTTTTATTGATAAATTCAAATTGTCGGTCGTTACACAAAAATCAAACCTTTTTAGAAAGATTAAGCAGTTAAGTTGAAAGACCAAAATATATCTTTGAAAATAATTTTTTAAAACAGGCTTTTATTACATTGTACTCAAAAGAAACAAAATACGTTGCGAATATGGGTGTATCTATGTGTGCTCATTTTATGAGCACTCCGCTTCCTCATTAGTATCAAATAAATTGTCTTTCTCACAGAGGTATGTTTTTCTCTAACAAAACAAAAATATGGGCGCTTGGAATATTTGTCAAGCTTATGTTTCTGTCTTACCGAGAATTTTATTTTCAGAAAATCAAAGACACTATCAAAAGATTAAACAATGTCATCTGTTATAATGAACAACTGTTTAACTCACGATAGTGATATATTCTAAAAAAAAAACTTTTAGTGAAATTAAGTTTTTGGACTCTCTAAGGAGTAGTGTCATGGTTTTACTGCTATTGGTTTTCTATTTATTGCTTGGTTTGGTTTTTTATTGATAAATTCAAATTGTGGGTCGTTACACAAAAATCAAACCTTTTTAGAAAGATTAAGCAGTTGAGTTGAAAAACCAAAATATATAATTGAAAATAATTTTTTAAAACAGGCTTTTATTACATCGTACCCAAAAGAAACAAAATACCTTTGCGAATATGGGTGTATCTATGTGTGCACATTTTATGAGCACTCCGCTTCCTCATTAGTATCAAATAAATTGGCTTTCTTATAGAGGCAAGTTTTTCTCCAACAAAACAAAAATATGGGCGCTTGCAATATTAGTCAAGCTTATGTCTCTGTCTGACCGAGAATCTTATTTTTGGAAAATCAAAGACACCATCAAAAGATCAATCAATGTGTTCTGTTATAACGAACATCTTTTTAACTCACAATAGTGTTTTATTCCAAATAAAATAAAACTTTTAATAAAGTCGAGTTTTCGTACTTTCTAAGGAGTTGTGTTATTGTGTTATTGCTTTTAGTAGTTTTCTATTTATTGTTTGTACTCATTTCAGTAGATTCAAATTGTGGGTTGTTGCTCAAAAATGAATTTTTAGAAAGATTTAACAATGGAGTTAAATGATCAAAGTATATAATTTGAAATAATTTTTTAATAAAGGCTTTAATTAAATCATACTAAAAAAAAAAGCAAAATATCGTTGCGGATATGGGTGTAGCTATGTGTGCTTTTTATGAGCACTTCGCTTCCTCATTAGTATCAAATAAATTGGTTTCCTGATGAAGGTAGGTTTTTCTCTAACAAAACAAAAATATGGGCGCTTTCATTATTTATCAATCTTATGTTTTTGTCTCACCGAGAATTTCATTTTTAGAAAATCAAAGACACCATCAACAGATCAACCAATGTGATATGTTGCAATGAACAACTTCTTAACTGACGGTAGTGTTATATTTTAAATAAGAAAAAAGCTTTTAGTAAAGTCGAGTTTTCGAACTTTCTGAGGAATATTGTCATTGTATTATTGTTATTAGTTTTCTATTGATTGCTTGGTTTGGTTTCTTCTTGATACATTTAAATTGTGGGTCGTTATTTAAAAATCAACACTTTTGAAAAGGATTAAGCAGTGTTAAAAGACTAAAATGTATAATTGTGAATACAATTTTAAACAGGCTTTTATTAAATCATACTCAAAAGAAACAAAATACTACTGCAAAATATTACGGATGTATCTATCTGTGCTCATTTTTTGAGCACTTTGACTTATCATAGGTATCAAATAAATTTTTTTCCCATAGGGATAGATATTTCTCTCACAAAACAAAAATATGGGCACTTTCAATATTTTTCAAGTTTATGTTTTTGTCTTACCGAGAACCTTATTTTCAGAAAATCAAAGACACCATCAAAAGATCAATCAATGTGTTCGGTTATGACAAACAATTTTTAAACTTACGGTTGTGTTATAATCTAAATTTAAAAAAAGTCTACTCATATAAGCAATATTACTTTTTTTTAAACTTTATAAGTCGTTATTGATTGATCATAAAAGGTAATTAAAAGTTTGTCAATAGGTCAAACAACGCGTCTCGAAGAAGTGAACAATTACATCAAACACAGTACTGTTCAATTTCTAATATATAAAAAAATCCTTTTATTATAACGTTAATAATTTTGTTTAAAAATCAAAAAACGATATTTTAAGGTCACGGATTGTCATGAAAGGGTTTTTAATAAGTCAATTGATGCAGCTTGCAAACGAGGACAAATACACCATACACAATCCAGTTATATTCTCAATATGTCCTATTTCACCAGGACTTTTTCAGTAATGGGGAAGTCCCACTTAATTTTTTTTTTATTTTTCAGAAGGACTAAATAATTTTCTAAACAAAATTTCAAGAAAAGTAGCATTTGATTTAATTTTTTTAATTTGCACAGGTTGTCCTTATATGCAAAAGAATTGGCACAACGTAAAACCAAAAAAATGTCGTGCAGCCTATTTTTTGAATATTTCTCCCTATATGATATTCTAGGCATATATAGTTTTATGAAAATTAATAAAAAAATAAACCCTTTTTTATCTAACGATCCTAAAAAAGATCCGTCGTTACATTAACCGCATCTCTTATAAATCCAACATTCTATACAACGTACTCTGTAATTTTTAAGTTTAAAATACTCATGCAAAAATTTCTTCTAGAGGTTACTTAAATTGATCTTACTAGGTACTTTTATAAAAACTTTTATTATAATAAGAAGAACCACACTCTTGGAGATTCTAAGTGCTATTAAAAAATTTTCAACTTAAAAATGTCGATTAAAGATCCCTCTCAGATGTTTTTGAGAATATCCCTTACGTGACTAATTTCTTAACACCTTCCTTGAAAGTAATTCTCATTACGGAAATGGCGATTCTTTCCACTCAGATGAGACGGCCTGAAAGTAAATATCATGGATCTTCATAATTTCGATAACATTTTTTTTCTATTTTTAAATACGAAATATAAATGTTATTTTATATAACCGTCAATCGAGCAAAGAATTATCAGTTTAATCTATTTAATACTCGTATGAGAATACTTTTAAATAAATTCTTCAGACACTTTTTATCATTTTAGAACATTGATATAAGTTGAATTTTAGGGAAGTTTCTTGTATTTCTTGATGATAAATTTTAAGAAAGTTTACGAATTTTGCGAAATTTGCTCTTTTCCCCTTTTTTCAAGAATTCTAATTTTCTTTCTACTGTTTTCAAGAAACTTTTTTTGTTTCTCGTTTTTTTTTGTCTTAAATGTGAATTGAATTGATAGAACCCAGTAAGAAAATCTAACTATTTTTGATTAACAGTTAACTTTGTTTTTCTTGAAAAGTCGGACATTATATTTTATGTTCGGGATTCGTTTTGTGTGCTTAGAAATTCTACTATTCAGTTAATATTCTAATTATTTTATTGAAAAATCATCTCTTCAGCTTAAAAATTCAATCACTTAGTTGAAAGTTGAACTATCTTGTGAAAAATTCGTGTAATTTTCAGTTTAAAATTAATTTTTTGTAACTGAAAATTTAACTTTGCCATTTTTCAATAAAAATATAGCTTTTTCAGTTACAAATTTTAATGCTTGGTTGAAAATTCATCTTTTCTAGTTAAAAATTTAAACTTGATTGAAAATTGATTTATTTTGTTAAAAATTCATCTGTTCTAGTTCAAAATTTTAATATTTTTAAAAAAATGTATATGTTTTAGTTGAATGTTCCAACTTGGCTAGAAATTCATGTATTTCGCTAAAAATTCATATTTTTACATGAAAATTCTAATATATAGTTAAAATTTATCTTTTTTTGTTAAAAGGTCCAAATTGGTTGAAAATTCATATTTTTCGGTTAAAAATTCTAATATTTGGTTAAAAACTAATTTTTTTAGTTAAAAGTTCAAACTTTTTTGTTAAAAATTCATATTTTTTTGTTGAAAATTCATATTTTTTAGCTGAAAATTTTAATATTTGGTCGGTAATTCATCTTTTTCGGTTGAAAATTCAAACGTGGTTGAAAATTCATGAATTTTAGTTGCAAAATAACCTTTTTTAGTTGGAAATTCCAACTTGGTTTAAAATTGATGCATTTTGCTGGAAATTAATTTTTTTAGTTTAAAATTCTTATATTTGGTTGAAAATCCATCTCTTTCAGTTGCAAATTAAAACTTATATGAAAACTAATAATAAATATACTTTTTGTGTGAAATGTCAAATATTTGGTTGAATTCTTTTCTTAAATTTTTTTTTTTTAATTTATCACTTTAATAAAAAATCCGTCTCTGTGGTTGAAAATATATCTATTTCGCTAAAAATCTGTTTTATTTTTGTTGAGTATCAATAATTATGTTTGAAAATGTAAATACTCCATTTTTATCTAAAATTGATCTTTCTGGTTGAAAATTCATCATTTTTGGTTGAAAATGCAACCTTCTTGTTAGGAATTGACCTGCTCTGGTAGACGATTCAACTGTTTGGTTGAAAATTCAACTATTTGGTCGCGAATTAATTTTGCTTCAAAAAAGCAATATTTTCGGGTTGAAAATTCAACTGTTTTGTAGAAAATCCGTCTTTTTGGCTTGCAAATTCAAAACATTTTTTATCAAAAATGGAACTACTTCATTTTTGGTGAAAACTTTATTATTTATCATATGCAAATTCAACTATTTGATGGAAAATTAGCACTTTTGTTCAATAATCACATTTTCTATTTAAAAATTAAACTGTTTTGTAGATAATTCATATTTTCGGTCAAAACTTTACCAATTTTTTTAAATATATGTTCTCTGTTAAAAATTTGTCTATTTGTGTGAAAATTTAATTTTATTTGATGAAAATCCATAATTTTGGTTGAAGATTGAACTATTTTGTTGAAAATTCATCTTTTTTAGTTGAATTAAACTGGTTAAAAATATGTTTTTTTTTGTGAAAAATTAATTTTTCAAACTGAAAATTTGTCTATTTTATTTTTAGTTAAAAACTTTTTTTTCATTAGAAAATTTCGCTCTAGCCAAAATTATATTTCTTTTTGAAAATTTGTTTTTTGGTACAAAATAAATCTTCTTGATCGAAAATTTACATTTTTGGTAACAAATTCAACTAGTTTCTCGACGATGTTATTATTTCGTTAAAAATTCAACAATTTTGTTGAAGTATCTTTTTTGTCGAAAATTTAACTTTTTTGTTGAAAATTGTTTTTTTTTTGCTTTATGATTCAACATTTCAGTAGAAAATTAAAATATTTGGTTTAAAATTAACTTTTCTGTTGAAAATTCAAATTTTTGGTTGAAAATTCAACTACTTTGGTCGAAAATTAAACTATTTTCTTAAAAATATAACTTTATTTTAAAATTTAACTCTTTTATCACAAATTCGTATTTTTTGGTTAAAATTTAATTTCTTTAATTGAAAATGTATCTTTTCCATTTTCGTTTTGAAATTTATAATTTATGAGTTGCAAATTCAACTATTTGGTAGCAAATTCAGGATCCAACTATTTTGTAATGAAATTCGTCTTTTTTGGTTGAATTCAACTGGTTAACGAAAATTTTGTTAGTTAGTACTAAGTTTCATCAACAATAAATGTAACGATTTTGCTTTTTGTCATAAATTTGTTTTTTAGTTCAAATTTATTCTATTTTGTTGAAAATTCATCTTTCTTAATTAAAAATTGAGTTTGATGTTGAGAATTCTTTTTTTTCGGTTTAAAAGTCAATTGTTTTCTAAACATTCAAATTTTTGCTTGAAAACTTAACTATTTATAAAATGATTCACATTTTTTAGTTGAATTCAACTGGTTGAAAATTGGATCATTTTTTTTGTTGAAAATTAGTTTTTTAAATCGAAAATTTAAAGAGTTCATTTTTCGTTGAAAACTGGTATTTTTTATTTGGATATTTAATTATTTCGTTGAAAATTTATGTATTTTGTTGGAAATTCATCTTCTGGTAGATAATTAATCTTCTAGGTTCAAAATTTAGTTTTTCAGTACGAAATTTACCCATTTAACTATTGCGTCAGAAATTAGTTTTTTGTTGTTAAAAATTTTTTTTTATCTGAGAGTAGAAAATTCATGTATTTTGTACAAAATTCGTTAGAAAATTGATCTTCTTTGTTTGAAATTCATTATTTTTATTGAAGATTTAACTAGTTTGTTAAAATTAATACTTTTTGTTCATTAAATTTGTGAAAAATTCGTTTTTTTTTTGCTGAAAAATAATTTTTAACTAAAAATTCAACTATTTCTGTTTTCGTTGAAAACTTATCTTTTTTATTTGAAAATTCAATTATTTTGTTCAACATTCTTTTTTTCTGATAGAATATTAATCTTAATAGTTCATCGTTTTTTTTGAACTAAAAATTATTTAGTTGAAAATTAAACTTATTTGGTGAAAGATATCTTGTTTTTCGAAAATATTAAAAATTAATTCTTTAATGGTAGAAAAGTCATCTTTTTTGGATAAAAATTCATCTTTCTTTGCTGAAAATAAACTTTATTCTCAAAAATTCAAGTTACCGGGTGAAGAATTCAACAGCCTTCTATATATTGGTCTTTAAGGCTTGAAAATTTAAATATTTGGTTAAAAATTCAACCACTACATTTTTGTGGTGTTGATAATATTGATCTTCAATGTAAAGAAACTGATTAAAATTTTTTTCTCTTGATCACAGAAGTGTCACTTCTTAGAAACCCTTTGCTCTTTTAGTAGAAAAGCATATCCTCTTTAATAATTATTTTTAACAGTGAGACAAATGTCAAAAAATTATGTATTTGTTAGATTTTAAGGTAAAAAAAATTTTTAATATCTGGTTTCCATACATAGTATAAAATTCTAGGCACTGAAAATTAATTTTATCGTAGAATAAAAAAAAATGAAATTCTCGATAATTTTGTTGAAATTCAACGAATAGAAATTACTCCCATAACGTAATTGAGTATCAGTCTCGTGATTAATCAACCCTCAAAATACCTCTATATGTTTTCTGATTCAGTTTGACGTTAAATAAAAAATCGCATTTATTTTGAGAAACATCAAAGAAGCCTGATTCCTATTCTCTCTTTCAGCAAGGGATTTTATGCCTCTATAAATTCTGCTGATTTATCTCAGGCTACCGGTATTTCATGTGACTTTTTGTAAAAATAAAATTCGATCAGATGCAAAGGCAGACCTGGAAAAATGATCCGAAATTGAAGTACCTAAGGCTATTTTCCCATATGCTGCGTAGATTTAGCTTCTCCAAGTAGGTACCCTTTTCTCTAACGCTTTGCGTTGTATAAGCCGCTCGCTAAATGAAGCGTTAACCCTCGCCTTTTGTTTATACTCTACTTATTCTTGATTTGCCCCACTTATTTCACTTTCCCTTTTTTCTTTTCTTAGAATTTCACCCTTTATTTACTCATTTCCTTGATAAGTCACTGAAAACCATAATAAATCAGAGCGTTCTAAACTGTGGTGTAGTAGGGTAAGACAATTTTTTTTCTCAAATATTCGTTCATATCGCCCGAAAATTTGTTAGAATCCACAAAAACATTAATTCTTTTTTTTTTTTAACAAAAAAAAGTATATTCAGAGGTGGCGCCAGCCCTATAAAGTTTAACATGTATTTCCCATAAGAAAAAATATGTTTTTGTAAATTTTATTCAGAATCCTCGATATTAGCTGAATCATATTAAAACTCAACATTTTTGCTCACAATTAGCTATAAAATATAATTAAAACATTACTTTTTAAATATCACCCCCATTAGTCCGTTTTATAGGGTCCCAAAAAAAACTCATACGTAAAGAAATAGGTTTTGCGAGTGTTTGGCGCTAATTATGATTTTTTTGCATTTTTTAAAAGCGAATTGTTTCTCATACATAATATACTACTTTATACTGATAATAAGTTGTTTATATAAAATTTTTAAACAATTTATTATTATTTTTAGCAATTTTCTCTCAGCACAGAGTTACAGAGTCGCATTTTTTCCAAAAATTTTCTACATTTTGTCTAATTGTCAATTAGAGTGAGGTCCTACTTAATCAATGTTAACAAACATAATTTTTGATACAACTTATTATTATTTTAAGTAATATTCTCTTAGAATAATTCTAGAGAATTGCAGTTCTTTCAAAAGTTTTTCACTTTTCGTCCATTTTTTTACTATAGTGAGGTAAATAATTAATAAGAGGTAACAAAATTATTGTATAAACAATTTATTATCACACTGAATAATATTATCTTTGAATGATGTTAGAAAGTTGTGGTTTTGTCTAAAACATTCAACTTTTGGTACACACTTCACTTAGAGTTAAGTTATAGTTTTTGACATTTACCAAACATAATTTTTTAAACAAAATACTATTGTTAAAAACTATCTTCTCCTATAGTAATACTAGATAGTTACGTTTTTTTTTTAATTTTCCAATTTTTGTCAATATTTCACTTATCTAGTAAAGTAATTATTAATACAAGTTAACAAACATAATTGCGTAAACAATTAATTATTGTTTTCATTCATCTTTCCTTACATAATTGATAAAAAGTTGCCATTTTTTCTGAATCTTTTAATCTTCTGTAAAATTTTTTCTAAGTGAATCAATAATTAAAGCAAGTTAAGACAAAAAAATGAAATAATAATATTAATTTAAACAAAAAGGCTCTTAGCTTCGACTTAAAGAAAAATTTACATTTAATATGATCCATGTAGAAAATTTAAAATGATGGTTTGAAATATGATTCTCTCTATTGTTTATTTATCGTTTGTTCATACATAAACAGGTTAATAAATGTTCAGTATTTTAGAAAAACCGCAACTTTCTAGCACTTATCTAAGAAAAAATAGTCATAAGCAATAATAAATTGTTTAAACAACTATATTTGTGAACTTGTATATTTATTACCTCACTAAGTGAAAAGTGTACATAAAGTTAAAAATTGTAGAAAAAACTGCAACTATCTTGCATTAATATAGATGAATATTGTTTTAAAAAATAGTAATTTGTTTGAAATTTTTTTGTTTAAACGTAACTTAAACCCAGTGAGAAAATCAGTAAAAGTTTTTTTTTTCATTGAAAAGGCTACTATTATATTTTTGGTTCGGAATTTACCTCGATTGATTAAAAATTATATTATCTCTTTGAAAATTTAATTATGTTGTTGAAAATTCATTTATGTTGTTAAATAGTCATTTTTAATCAAAAGTACAAATACTTTTTAGAAAATTTATTTTTTGAGTTGAAGTTTCATCTCTTTGGCTGAAAATTTAACTATTCTGCTGAAAATTTGTTTTAAGTTTGGTTGAAAAAAAATTTTTTACTGCTAATTAAACTATTCCATTTTTGGTTAAAAATTTTTTTTATTCATTCTAAAATTGTTTTTTTTTCATCCAAAAATTTAACTATTTGGTTAAAAACGTATCTCTTTAAGTTGAAAGTTTAACTTTTTGGTTAAAAATTCATGTATTTTACTGAAAATTCATCTCTCATGGAAGAAAGATAATCTTCTTGTTCGAAAATTTATCCTTTTTGGTTAAAATGCAATTTTTTGTTCAAATGTTAACTGTTACATGCTTGGTTTATCATAAATACAAATACCTTGCCATACAAATTTATTTGTTTAATTGAAGGTTTATCTCTTTGGTTAAAAATGCAACTATTTTAATGAAAATTCGTTTCACGTTTGGTTAAAAATAAATGTTTTGACTGTCCATTAAATTATAAAAGTTTTGGTTAAAAATTTACCTTTTACTTTCAAATTTTTTTCTTTTTCTTTCCAAAACTTAACTATTTAGCTGAAAATGTATCTTTTTTATTAGATGAAAATTCAACTTTTTGGTTTGAAATTCATTTTTTTAATTAAAAATTCGACATTCATGAAAGAAAGTTATTCTTCTTGGTTGAGAATGTATCCTTTTTGTTTAAATTTAATTGTTTGGTTGAAATATCAATTCTTATGTGCTTTGTTGAAAATTCATCTTTTTTGGTTGAAAATTCAATTATTTGACTTAAATTTGAACTACTTTGTGAAAAAAAATTAATTAAGGATTTCTTTAAAAATAAACTTTTACGTTAAGACTTTTACTGTTTTACAGAAAACTCATCTTTTTTTGCGAAAATTGAACAATTTATTAGAAAATTAATCTATTTTGTTAAAAATTGAACTTTTTGCTAAATGAATCATATTTTTGGGTTGAAAATTTAACTTTTTTGTAGATAATTTGGTAGTTAAAAATTCATCTTTTCCGATTTTAAATCCCACTGTTTTCTATAACATTCGACTTTTTAGCTTAAATGCTTTACTTGTTTTTTTATTTTTTATTTTTTTTTAATTCGTCTTTCATATCAGAAAAGTCATATTTCTTGGTTAAACATGGACTTTTTTGATGAGAATTGAACTGATTTCTTAAGAATTGTCTTTTTGTCTTAAAAATTCAAATTTTGACTAAATTTTAGTCTTTTTGTTTAAAAATTCGACCATTTGATTTAAAATGCATCTTTGTATGCTGTGAATTCAATCATTTGGTTAGAGATTAAACTATTGTGTTAAAAACCTGTTTCTTTTGAAAAATTTAACTATTTTGTTAAAGACATTATTTTTGGTCAAAAATTCAACTATGTTGCTAAAAATTCATCTTTTTTGGATTGAAAATTCATCTTTTATAATAGAAAAGGCATCGTTCTTGCTTGAAAATAAATCTTTCTAAATAACTTTTTTTTTAATTCAACTGTCTTCAATAAAATTCGTCTTTCGGCTTGAAATGAAATTTATTTTGAAACGATTTTAATAATTTCATTAGGATTTCAAAAAATTTTATCGAGATTTCAAAGATTTCAAAAGATTTCACAAAGATTTTAAATACTTTAATGATTTTAAATAAATACAAAAGATTTCAGAAAGATTTTACAAATATTATTAAGAATTTTTAAGTATTTCGAAAGATTTTAAGAATTTCAAAGGTTTCGATAAGGGCATAGTACACTAGATTTTAAAGATTTCTTAATATTTTAAAGATTTTAGATAATTTCAAAAGCTTTTAACAATTTTACGAAGATTTCAAAAGAATACATTGATTTCAAACGCATACAAAAGATTTCTAATGATTTCAATGATTTTAAACAAACACAAAAGATTTCCCAAACAAAGATTTTAAAAAAATTGTCACAAATATTTGAAAGATTTTATTAAGACTTCAAAGATTTCAAACTATTTCGAAGATTTCAAAATATTTAAAAATATTTTACAAATATTTTAAATAATTTATAAAGATTTTAAAAGATTTCAAAATATTTCAGGAATTTTAAAATTTTGAAGAAGGGTACAGTACACCAGATTTAAAATACTTGAAAACATTTCAAAAGATTACAAACGATTTAAAAAGTTTTCACATATGTTGCAAAGAATTCATAAAGATTTCAAAAGATTTCAAGATTTTTCAAAATTTTAAAACGGGTACAGTACACCAAATTTCAAATATTTTAAAACATTCCAAAAATTTAAAAAAATTCCAAAAGATTTTTTAAAATGATTTTAAGAATCAAAGTACTAATACTGATGATGTAATTTTAATTAAAAATTATTATTTTTAATGAAAAACTGGTGAAACTCACAAAAAACCTTGATATGAACCACGTTTTTTGGAACTTAATTCTCGACAATTTTACTGTTTCCACTTTTGAAAGTAATTTTTTATACGACTGAAATCATTAAAGTTATTGTTTTTGAATGAAAATTTGTTAATCAAATTACTATATTTAAAGATTATTTACTCATCTTCAAAACTGGAATCAGTAGAATTGTAGGAAATGTTTTGCCCGAAGAATAAGCCATAATTTATTAAAATTAATTTTTTTCTTATTGGGAAGAGAAGCAACAGTGGGAAAAAATTCAATTACTAAAAATATTATTAAAATAATTATTTCTCGTAAGTTTGAATCTTTTTCGATAAAGTTAACGTTTTTTCTTTTATAAATGGTGACTGATAATGTTATTTGGATTCTTAAAAACATATATATTTTTTCCCAGACACCTAATTTTTGGTACTGCAATTAACTTAAAATATAAAATTATTATTATTACAGCATTTTTGTATTTCGTAATCTATAATAAAAAAAAGAAAATCAAGGACAGTGATTTTGATTCATAAAGTCAAATGATTTTTGATTAAAATAACCGATTAATTAAACAAAAGAAATGAGAAAGTACATTCGAAAGTTGATAGAGCTCTATAGATGTATAAAAAAAGTACGCAAAAGTTAATAAAGCTATTACATTTATCTATGTTTTTAAAAACTCTAAGTAACATAAGATAAAACAGTGAAACGCGAAAAACTTATGGTTTTTAGTAAACAAACTGAATTCTGATGTAAAACATCAACAAAGCCTAAATTTAAAAAAAGTTGTAAATCCTCTTTGCAATTAAATTTTTTTTAAACTACAATAATTTTTGTTTTGAAATGCGAATTTTTTATTCAAAATCCTAACATAACATAAAATTATTGAAAAATTGTGAACCTTTAAAATACAATGATATTTGTTTTAAAATGTCACTTTCTGGTGAAAATGCTTAAAAATCGAAAAACGTGAATTGTTGACAAATTTGTAATCTTTAAAATATAATAATTTTTTATTAAAAATACCGATGTAAGGTGTGTAGCGCTTAGATAACCTAAAATTCTTGAAATTGGGAATCTTGATGATGAGTTTCATTAAAAATTGCTAATTATGGGTGAAAAAAACTAACACAAAATAAATTTTTTTAGAAATTTTTAGTCTTCTTCGGAACTTTATAATTGATAAAAGAATTATTTTTTTTTAATACTAATTTTCAGGGAAAAACACTAACATAAAACATGCAAAAGCCAATCACGTCTTATTTATAATCTTATGCTTCATTTTTCAAAATTCCATTATTTTAATTAGACATTTGAAATTGCGTGAAATTTGAATTATATAAAAAAAATTATGAGAATATAATAAATTATTCAAAATTGAAGTGTTAAAAATTCAACAATCTGTAATTAGAACCATTCAAAGTTAGGCAAATCCCGAATGAAACATTTCGAAGATTCACAAAATTCTTTTTATTTTTGTATGCCTCTAACTTAAGCAATTCAGAAGTTTTAACAAACTTTTCTTTAAAAAGAAAGTAAATTAAAAAAGAGGCAGAAAGTGATAAGCGAGAATGCTTTTAAATTACATTCAAAGTAAAACCAAGACTCAATTCTTATCTTAAAGAATGTAATTTCAAAAATATATTACTTGAAGCACATAAAACAGTAAAATAAGTATTTCGTCATAAAAAAATGAAGTAAAGTAATTTTTTTTCAAAGTTTTTCATTGGATTCCCTCGAAAAAAGTCTAACAGGAACTATTGATTCGTCAGTTCCAAATTTTCTTGAGCCGCAACATAAACTTCAGGTTAATACTCCAGAGAGCGATTTTACCAAGAAAATTTAAGTCCCCAGAAAGAGAAAAGTTTGTCATGAAAGTTTGTTAAACCATTCAGGATGATAATGGTTGACACTTTTGGACTGAGTGAGATTATAAAGTTTGCCCAATGAAATTAGAACACATCTTTGTGGCATATGCAATTAATTATAAATCCCAAATGCTGATAAATGTGTTCACAGCTTTCCACCTACGAAAATTATTCACTTATGAGCTTGCAATTTCAATTATAATATATACGACAGTATATTAGAGTAGAAAAAAATATTTTTTATGAAACATAGCAGAAACTGTACTCTCTAAATCTGAATTAGTAAAAATTGAACTAATTAAATCA
>JAUELO010000326.1:4560295-4573146 GCA_032357855.1 Amphibolips quercusostensackenii
GGTACCTGACCAGAAAGTAGGTCGTTGGTCAGCCCGGTCAGGGTACCCTGCCCTGGTCAATGGCGTGCCGAACACTGCTCTAAAGGATAGCAATCTAAAAACCCAACCATTAAAACGGGAGGGTAGATAACTATCGATTTCAAAGCAAGTAGTCAAGCTACCCAACTTATAATCACTGCAGAGCCAGGATCGAGAGACTCAAGAAGATCGACTGCAGACCTCACTATGGGTTGGAGAGGAGCAATATGAAAATCCTTTCAGAAATCAAAGCTAGAAAAATAGACAGAACACCGTATTTGTCTTTGGAAAATGTGGAGGAGACAACTGGAGGTTGAAATAGACACTAGGTGTCCTTATTCTAGTCTGTATTTTATTCATATAAAACTTATACGCTAAAAGAGCGTCTGCTATCTAAGACAGAGGTTTGACAGCGGAACAAACGGCTTTGGCCTCAATACAAAAACCTTGGTCTCACAAGCCGCGAGTTAGAGCATTAAGTATGAAAAGCGCATCCGTCATTCATGATAGTTCCGTAAAAACACCCAGGACAGCACTTTATATTAGAGGCAATAATATTGAACTACTAGCGTTCTTTTCGAAAGACTTGGTGGCAATAAAGATTGAGCACCATTTAAGGAGCAGGGGTCAAGCTATGGTAATTTACTCAGCGTATCTACCAATTGACTCTCAGGACCCATCGTCTGAGAAATGGCGAATGCTGGTAGACTACTGATGTGCTAAAGGATGACCATTGTTCATCGAATGTGATGCTAACACACATAATTCGTCTTGGTGTAGTAAAGACCCCAATCGCAGGGCTGAGTCTTTTCTAGATTACCTCTCCACTACTTATTTAACTTTATTGAATCGGGGTGATACACCTACTTTTATAACATTTAGATCTCACGAGGTAATTGATTTGACCTTATGTTCGATAAATATAGGCGCAGCGTTCAACGGATAGCATGTATCGTCGGATATATCCCTATCAGATCATAGACAGATATGCTTTCCTTAAAAGCCGATAGTCCTGAGGTTCAAAGGTATAGGAACCCTTCAGGAACTGACTGGGACACTAAGAGGAAGGATCTCAACAGTTTTCTGAGAGCTATAACAGTCAGAATCACGTCCATCAAACAAATATAATATGGTGTGGACATCCTAACAAAAGGTATAAGCAAAATATATAATGACAATTGTCCACTTTGTATTAAGAAAACAGACAGGGACGCACCCTAGTGGAATCCTAGACTGGAGAACCTGAAAAAGGATGCTCTGCGGGCCTTTTTAACAGGGCTAAAAATAATGGAAATTAGGACTTGTACAGGTCGACCCCAACAAGATTCAATAATGAGATACAAAATGTCTTAAGGGACTCATGAAGGGGTATCGTCAGAGAATCAAGAATATACCTGACACTGCTAGACTTTAGAAAGCCTTAAAGGGTAACTCATAATGTCAATTAAGGGCATTAATATTTCCTTCCAGTGAAATATTTGAGATGACTAATGAAATCCTTAAGCACCTAATAAGGGTACACTTCCCGAGCTTAGAGTTAGATTACATAAAGGGCAGGGTAGCTTATGAGTCGCACCCCTCAGGGGGACCAACTTTTAGAGCCAGGATGGAAGATTGGAAAGTAGCTAGTCGTATTGTTACTTATTTAAGAAAATCAGACAGTTAGGTAAACAATTTTAACCATTTAAAGCTGCAGAAGGTGATAAGATATTACCTGCATTCATTCAAGAAAAATTTAAATTCTTGGTGGATTCATTGTGCAGCATCTTTTGGGCATGCTTAGTAATGGAATACACCCCGGTAGCATAAAGGAATGTTAGGATATTCCTAATTGCAAAGCCGGGTAAGGAAACCTACTTTTGAAAGAGGAAATCCTGATGAAAAAATCCTCGCCATGGGAATCAGTTTGCTTCTGAAGAAGGTAGATCTACCGTAAATGCTCTCTATGCGTTTACCTTACGTATTGACAATACAACGCGGAAAGGTGATGTAGCAATTGAATCATTTTCATACATATGGTGAGCATTTAGTAACACCCAAATTAAATTCATATACGGTTCTGCTAAGACACACGGACTTAGCGAAATGGTAAACAGGTAGATACACTCTATGTTGATATGCAGAACGGTACGTACTTCGCTACAAGGTAATGAAGTGACGGACAAAGATTCAAGGGGATGTCCACAGGGAGGAATTCTTTCATCTACCCAGTGTGCACTTGTCATTGATGACCTGATTCGTATTTTCAACTAATCTAGTTTTTACACTCCAGGCTATGTAGATGACCTGACAATACTGGTAACAGGAAAGCATGAGGGCACCTTAGTTGAACTCATGCAGTCAGCGCTAAACATAGTAGAGCAATAATGCAGAGACCGCTGTTTGTCCGTTAACACGGACAAGACGGAGCTCATGCATTTTACCATGATCAGGAAGCTTGCTGACCTTATAAATCTGGAGTTATATGGTAAGGCAGTAGAATTTCTAAAATCAGCGAAGTTAAAGTTAAAAAATCTAAGATGGCTTTTTAAGCCTGTATATGCGCAACAGAAAAAACCTGGGGCTTGAAACTCAGGATTACATACTGATTGTATACAATGATGATGAGACCCAAAATATCATATGCATAAACAATTTGCTTGCCAAAGTGTGAATAAATCAGTGACATTGAACAACTGGAAAGCCTTCAAATAGCTATCTGTTTGACGATCTCTGTTGCTATGAACACAACTCCAACAGTAGGTCTTAAGGTCATTTTTGACATCCCGCTATTGCACCTTTTCGACAGGAAGATTGCTCGTTGAGGTGAATGTTCTACCTGATATCAGTAAGCGCATGCTATGTAAGGATAATATGCTCGCTATGAAAAATGATCTTTTGTTGAGGAAATTATTCTTTTATGCAACCCTTCATGAAACGCTTCGTGAAACCCTCCATGAAACCTTTCATGAAGCCCTCCATGAAACCCTGCATGAAACCCTCCATGAAACCTTTCATGAAGCCCTCCATGAAACCCTGCATGAAACCCTCCATGAAACCCTTCATGGTCATCTTCGCTGAAAGGGAAGAATGGCTAGATGAAAGGAGAAGAGAAGAATTATTTACACCAGGAGATCTCGTATGGTACACGGACTGCTCTAAAGACTCTTTGGGAACAGTAGCTTGAATCTATAAGAATAAGCTTAGGGCTGAAATAGCAACAACATTGGGCACATTTCCTACGGTTTTTTAGGCTGAAATAATAGCTATTAAAGCTTGCCTGGAGAAAATTTGTAAGTGGACTCATGATGGTCAGCACCTTTACGTTTGTTCTGACAACCAAGCAGCATTTAAGGCTCTTGCATCTGAAGAGTTCACTTCCAGACTAGTCTGAAGTTGCCTTTAAGATCTTTCTTAGGTTGCCGGTCAAAAATGGGTTCGTCTGATCTGGGTTACCGGCCATGAAGATATTGATGGCTGGAGCTTTAAAAACCCTGATTGGCCGGGAACCATACTGCGGTATCTCGTACGCATCGGCAAAAGGAGCTGTTGGTATATGTCTTTCATAGGATTATGTGAGATATTGGAAAGGATGAAAAAAAAGGTGCATTCTGAAAATTTAATATCTGGTACATGTACTAAGAGGAATGAAGAACTCTTGGACATGGAGAGAAGGCAGATTAATGTCGTAATAGGGATGCTTACCGGACACTACCGACTATGAAAACACTTCACTAGCATGAGGTCTAATTTTTTACTAGAGATAAATCTTTAACCAAAAAATAATCAATTTTAAGCAGAGTAGTTGAACTTTTAACCAAATAATTGAAATTTTTACCAAAAAAGAAGAGTTTTCAACAAAATATTTGCACTGTCAACAAAATAAGAACATTTTTAACCAAGTAGTAGCATTTTCAACCAAATGAGATGTATTCTGAACCAAAAATATAATAGTAGACTTTTTAACAACAAAAAATTAACTTTTAACAAAAAATAGTTGGATGTTCTCACTAGGTTTCATTAACTCCGTTCACATTTGAGCAAAAAAAAGGGGAAGTTTCTTTAAAACAGTGGGAAAAAAGAGGAGACGCAAGAAAGACAGAAGAGAAGACAAAGCAGACAAAAAAGAAGAATTTGTTTAGAAAGGACAAAAGAGGCGGAGAGGACAGAAAGTGAAGTCTAAAATATAAGAGTGATTTTTAAACTTATTATCTTTCGCAAAATCCGCAAACCCTGTTAAAATTTATCTTCAAGAAATGTAGTAAACGTTATCTAAATTATGAATGAGGCGTGTCTTTCTACTTTTAGACAAATGAAAAAATAGCAAATCGAACGAAAAATGGCGGAGTTATAAATAATTATATGCATGCACCTAACAAAAAATGGTTTTTAAACAATAAAATCAGATTTCGGGGCTAAATGAGAAATTTCGCATATTTCACTTTTTTAGTTTCACTAGACCTACAATGTCTACTATGTCTCGTAAAAAGTATATTGAGTTTTTTGAGGTTTAAAAAAAATAGTCCCATAGAAATTCGACTACATAAAAAAAATTTTAACTAAAAGTTCAGCAATTTAATTCAAGAAGTTCTTTTAATAAATAAAACAAATTATACAAATATTCAAACACAGGATACTTGTGCGATTTATATTTATTTATTACATCCAAGAGGAAATTCAAACTAAAGGAGCTTTTCTTTCGACTTGAGAAAACACTGGATATTTTTGAATACAGATAAAGGTCGGTAAAAATCAAGTCAATTATTTCCTGTTTACTTAAGTACCTAAATTAACAATTTTGAAAGGCCTTTTCGTACCTTATTCTAGAAATATAAAAGGAAAACCGCATCGGCATAGATTTTGAAAAAAGGAATATTTTATTTTTGTGGTAATAAACTCAATGAGTTCAGTAATTAACTTGTTTAAAATAAATAAATTAAAGGGAGGCTACACATTCAAGCATGCATATATCCTTGAAATATTTTATATGAACCGTTACTAAAAATATGTTTGTAGTCATAACATTTTTTATGAGAACCATAACAATGTTTTTATGATTATTTAAACGTTTACAGAATGTTCTTGTAGTTAGGCAATACTTAAATTTAAATTTTTTTAGCTGCACACCAATTTTGTCTTCGAATTATGTTTCCTAAAGGCGAATGCTACGAACTTTTGAAATTTCTCGAACTTTTTCAGAACTTTTCATTTAAAAGTTGAAAGTTTGAAAGTAACGTTTTGCACGAGTCTTGATTGTTTTTAATTAAGTGATCAAAATTTTATACGGTCATATCAATTTTTATTATTCAGTAGCAGTAAATGCACGCGCGAGAAACAATATAAGGATTCATAAATAAACAAATTGTTTAATTTCTGGTTTAAAAATTTTCTGAAGCAATAATTACTAATTTTAAATGGGAAGAATTATTAGTTCAAAATAGAAATATTAGCAATTTTCATTTGAAAACTTTTTAAATCAAACTTTTCTAGATTAGATAAAATTTTGAGAAAGGCCAGTATTTTGAATTAAATGTAAAGGAATTAAACTTGTGCCATTTCTAGATGAAAGCATTCAAAATTAAATAATTTAAAAATTAAAAGTATTTGAAATAAAAAAAAATTAATCAGAAGCTCTCAAAATGGAAAAATTTCAGACTTAAATTTGTAAAATTGGATAATTTTATTAACAAGGAGTTGAAATTGTATCATATAAAATTTAGAACGTTTTGAATTGAAAATTTGTGTTTTAAATTGAATATTTCCAGATCAGAATTTTTTAAATTTGATCATTTAAAATTCAATGAAATCAAAATTGTATTATTGCTAATATAGAGAATTAAAAAATCAATAATTTGTAATCAAACAGTTTTCAATTTAAATAATTTTTAATTTGGAGCGCTTAAAATTTGACAAATTTTAAATTATAGATTAAATTGAATGCTTACACTAAAATTGATTCGATAAATTTGTCTAATATCAAAAAATAACTTCGCTGTTTAAAATGTTTAATTATACATCGTTTAATTTTAACATTTCATTAAAAATTAATATTGATTCTTTAAATTATTAACTAAAAATCGAAAAACTTTAAAATATTACATTTAAGAAAAAAAATCGCTATGATTCCAAATTTTAAGCCTTGCTAATTTGAAATTTTTTTTTGTTAAGCTTGAAATGTTCAATATTTCGGAACATCTTTAAATAAAAAATAATTTAATTTTCAACCTAGAAAGATGAGTTTTCTGCTATAAGGAATGCATTTTTATTCAAAAAGGACGAATTTTCAACATAATAGTTCATTTTTAAACAAATAGCTTAATTTTCAACCTACAAATTGAATTGTTGACCAAGAAGATGAATTTTTTATTCATAATACGAATTCACAACAAAAGAGTTGAGTGTTCAAGCTATTCAGTAAAATTTTACAAAAAAAGTTGAATTCTATAAACAAAAGATAAATATTTCAGAAGAAAGTTAATTTATAATCAAGGATGAATTTTCTACCGCATAGTACATCGTTTAACTAAAAAAGAGAAATATTTTGAACCAAATCTTTTTTCGTAGAAAATTTATATTCTTCGTTGAAAATTCACCTTATCTGTTGTAAATTAAATAATTTGATAAAAAATTAAACTGTTTGGTCAAAAAAATACTTTTTGTAAAAAATTTATATTTTTGGTTCAAAATTTAACCATTTTGTTACAAAATTGAACTATTTGGTTCAGAATTTAACTATTTAGTTCAATAATTCAACTATTACTTTAAAAATCATTTTTTTACTGAAAATAATTTTGTTATTTAAATAATTACCAATTCCATTTTTGGTTAAAAATTTATTTTTCAGAAGTTGAAAATTCGACTATTTGGGTGCAGAATCAACCTTTTTGATTTTAAATTCATAATTTAAGTTGAGGATTTAAATATTTTGTTTGAAGATTCGTCTTTTTTAGACGAATTCAACTGATTAAAAATTGTTTTTTTCCATAAAAAAGTAATTATTCAAACTAAAAATTCAACTATTTCATTTTTCGTTACAAACTATTTTTTTTAGTTAAGGATTCAACTATTTAATTAAAAAATTTCCTTTGAAGGTTAAAAATTGAGCTATTTGGTAAAAAATTGAACTATTTTGTTGAATGGTTAATTATTTAAAAAAAAATTCAACTGCTCTGTTAGAGTCATTTCTTTTGGTCGAAAATTCAACAGTTTTTTTTGAAAATATGTCCTTTTGGATTGAAAATTTATATTTTACGTTAGAAATCTTATCTTTCTTGGTTGAAAATTAATCTTTCTTGGCTAAAATGAACTTTTTTATCGCTAATATCAATTTCCGGGTTGAAAATTCAACTGTCTTCTAAAAACTAAATCTTTTTGGCTTGAAATTTGGACTATTTGATTGAAAATGTAATTACTAAGTTTTTTGTTGATAATATTGTTTTTTGATGTATCGAAATAAGGGTGGTCCAAAAATGCATTGGAAACATTTTTTTCTAATTTTTATCCATATCGCCCTAAATTTTTTTGGATCTACACAAAAAGAAATCCATTTTTTTTAACGAATTCATTTTCCTAAAAAAGAGAAAATTATGTTTGGAGGTGGCGCAAGCCCCATGGAGTTTAACGCGTATTTCCCATAAGAAAGAAAGGACGTTTTTGTGAATTTTAATCAGAATCGTCAATATCAGCTAAATCAAATTGAAATTTAGGATTTCTTTTCATAACTAGTAAGTGAAAAATGGGTTTTGCGAGTATTTGGCGTTAATTATGGTTTTTTCATAAGATTTTCAATTTGTTGTCTAATATGCAATTAGAGTGAGGTGATGGTTGATTATTGTTAACAAAAATGATTGTTTGAACAATTTATTATTATTGTTATCAATATTATCTTTAAATAATGGTAGAAAATTACGTTTTTTTCTAAATTTTTCAACATTTTGTCCACTTTTCAATTGAATTGAGTTAATATTTAATTCAACTTTGCATAAAAAATTGTTTTAAAAAATTATTATTGTTTATAGCTATCCTCTTCTATATTAATACTAGATAGTTGCGGTTTTTTCTATCATTTCATGCTTTTTGTCTTTTTCAATCAGAGTAAAATAGTAATTAATTCAAGTTAACAAAAATAATTGTTCAAACATATTACTATTGTTAATAGCTATCTTCTTCCTTATTAATACTAGATAGTTGCGGGTTTTTTCTGGAATTTTTAACTTTTTGTCACTTCTTAAGCAGTGTAAAGTAATAATTATTTCAAGTTAACCCACATAATTGTCTAAGCAATAAATTATTATTGTTAATAATATTCTTTTTGCTTAATGGTTGAAAGTTGCTTTTTTTTTAATTTTTCAACTATTTGTCAATTCTTCACTTGAAGTGACTTAATAATTGGGTGTAGCATAAACAATTGCTTAAACAATACATTATTGCTTATAACTGTCATCATCTATATTTATCCTTACCGCCTTCATCACCTATAAATATAGTTTTTTTTACAAAAAAAATTGATTAATTTTTTTGTGAATTAGAACAAATTTCTGTGCGACTTGACTGAAAATTCGAAAGAAAGAAAAATTTGGACCACCCCAATCGACATGGATTTCAATTTTATTTTTTGATCAGATAAGTGTCACGTGTTACAAAATCTTTGTGAATAATTTTTTTTAACAATTTTCGTGTAGAAATAAACATGAGAGGTTAATTGACAAGGAAACCGAGATATGTACGATTTAGATTTCCCAGGTGCATCGTGACTTATCGAGCTTGTAACTTTCAACTTGAATTTCCTCAGTAACTTTTTCTACGCCCTCATAGTTATTCCCGCGAGGTCTTAAAATATTCTTCCTTTAACTCAAAATGTTCCGAAACTTAAGGTGTACGAAAGACCTCCATAAGTTTTTCAAAAGGAAAATTTATGGTACGAAACGTGTTAACAGTAATTTTTTTCGTAAAAAACGAAGCAGTAGACTAAGAAATAAGGTCTAATATTTGATAGTTATTACGTAAATATGAAAAATGTTAGTTTATTATGTTAGGTTAAAGTTAGTTCTGTGATTCAAACTCATAAAAGTTATTCTCCTGTTTTAAATAGAGTTTACGTAATTTGTGGTTTGCACTATGTTGTTCTGAGAATTTATAGCAACATAACATTTCTTATCCACAAATAGAAACTACGTTCTAGTATCGATTTTCAGAAAATAAAATTGCATTGAAGACTTTGATTGAAACCTAAATTAGAATTTTTCGATCAATATCAGATTTAGACTTTGTACAAAAAAGAGGTAGAAATCGGAAATTAAATTCTGCATATCAAAAAGGAAATCTTTCTATAAAAAAAAGTACGATCCATCTGCATTAAGGTATAGGAGTTCTATCATTTGTGAGTATTAGAGAAGACATACTGAAGTAAATCGAAGAGAATTGAATTATATAATAGTAAAAAACATTAGAGAAATAAAATAAGAAAGAATTCCATTTCGATAAGAATTACCTTAATCAAATTGAAATCTGTTGAAATCATTATCGCTTGAATTGAGACATTAAATGTGAATGTTATTCATTGTATTTTTTAATATAGGTATTCCTCTATAAAAACGTCTTTTAGAGAACACTTTTGCTTCTTTGTGTAATCTCTTTTCGAATGTTTATTGGATTGCTTAAAAATTTGGTAAGTTTCATCTGTGAGATTACATTGACTAAAAGCATAAAAATACAATATTTTCGTACAACAAAGACAAATGTTATCGACAAAAAATTTAGTACTTAAATTATAACTAAATAGTTTAATTTTGAAACCAAAAAGATGAATTTTTTTGTAGAGAGTTGAATTTTCAACAGAAAAGTTCATCTTCAGCTGAGAAAAATGAATTTTCTGTTATAAAATATGAATTTTGAATCCAAAAAGCAAATTTTCAAGAAAATAGTTAAACTTTGTACAAAATAGTTGAATTTTCAACCCACAAAGATGAATTTTCAACCAAGAAGATTAATTCTCTACTAAAAGGTAAATTTTGCACTAAATAGATGAATTTGAAACAAACAAGATTAATTTTCTACTTAAATAGAGGAATTCCTAACAAAATATTTAATTTTTTAAGCTAAAAAGTCAAATGTTTTGATAAACGGTTGATTTTTGAATCAGAAAACAATTACCAAGAAGAAAGCTAATTAAATTAGTTTAAAAACTTATTTTCACAAAAAGAAAAAAAATTCCAACCTGTTCAATTTAACTGAAAAGACAAGTTTATAACAATATAGCTAAATGCTCAACCAGAATAATAAATTTTCAAAAAACAAGAATAATTTCCTACCCAAATAGAAGAATTTTCAACAAAATACATAGATTTTCTACCACAAAGTTGAATTTTCGATGAACAAGATTAATTTTATATTTAAATAGAGAAATTTCTAACAAAATAGTTAAGTTTTTAAGCTAAAAAGTCGATTTTCAACTGAAAAAGACGAATTTTTCACAAAAAGCTCAATTTGATACCAAATAGCTTAATTTTTTACGAAATTGTTGAATCTTCAAGGCAAAAAGACGAATTTTCTATAAAACAATTAAATCTTCAATTAAGAAGTTAATTTACAACCAAATAGTTAATTTTGTGATCAAAGAGATAAATTTCCAACTAAAATGATAGATCTTCAACAGCAACAAAAAAAAAACTTTAAAGAAAAATGTTCAGCAGTTAATTATTTAACCAAGGATACTATATTTCTACAAAAAAGGTGAATTTTTTAACAAAACACATAAATTTTCAACTGATTACTTTAATTTTCAACGAAAAATGATTAAACTTTGACCAAGATTCTGAATTTTCAAGGAAAAAAGATTTATTTTCAACCAGAAATGGAATAGTTAAATTTCAAGTTAAAAAAATCAATTAAAAAATTTTTTAAAAATTTTAAATTCTTTGAAACTTTTTATATGCCTTGAAATTCGGTAGACTTCTTTAAAATCCCTTGAAATTCTTCGATTTTTTTAAAAATGCTCAAAATATCTTAAAATCATTTAAACTCTGTGGATTCGCTAAGTATTTCGTAAAATTTAATTAAATTGAATTAAATTTCCAAAGTTTTCTGGGTATCCCTTGAAAACTTTTGAAATCCTACCAAACTTTTTTATATTCCTAAAAATTTGGTATCTTTTTTGAAATCCTTTATGATTCATTAAAATCTCTTTAAATCCTTTATCTCTTGTAAAATTCCTTGAAACATCTTAAAAATTTTAAGAATTTGTGGAATCGCTAAGAATTCTCAAAAGTTGAATTATATTTCATTTAATTTTTAAATTTCACGATAAATCCCTTTGAATCTTTAAAAATCCTACAAAACTCTTTAAAATACCTTCAAATATTTTATATCTCCTGAAATCTTTTTAAATCCTTTAAAAGCCTTTGAAATCTTCGGTAATCCTACCAAATTCTTTGAAATTCTTTAAAAAATTTGATATTTCTTGAAATTCTTTAGAATCACTTCAAATCTTTTAAAATCCTTTAAATCTTGTAAAATTCCTTGAAATATCTTAAAATCCTCTCAAATCTGTGATATCGCTTGAAATCTCCTGAAATTGAAATCAATTATTCAAAGCTCACAAGAAATCACTCTAAATCATTGGAAATCCTACCAAATTTTTTAAAATCTCTTGAAATTCTTTATATCACTTGAAATCTTTTGCGATCCCTTAAAGTCTCTAAAATTTATTAAAAAATATAGAAATGCATTTTAAAAAATATAATTAATTTAAAATTCATTGAATATAAATTAAACAAAACTTATTTAATTATGTTCTCTAAGCAAACGGTTCAAATCCTTATAAATATTTGAAACCTTTCATCCTTCTACTCCCATTATTACCTCTACGTACCCTCCCCTCATTTCCCATCACTTCTCACACTTCCCTTCCAACACTACCCATACTCCTCTCCCCTCTTTCCCATGATTCCCGTTCCCTCATTTCGTCTCCACAAATAATTACCCTTTTCTCACCTCCCAAACCATCCGATTCCTGCCCTCACTTTTTTCTGGTCTACTTTCCCTACTATTTCCCTTCCCCTCCTACATCTACCCTACTCACTCGCACTACCCTCACACCCCTCCATTCCTCACCTGCACTGCTATAACTACCCCTGCACACACTTCCATTCGTCTGTTCCCATTATTTTATTTACGTAACCTCTCCTTATTTCCTATCACTTCACATACATCTATCGCAGCACTACCCACATTCCTGTCCCCTCTTTCCCATAATCCTCCATCCCTTATTTCTTTCCTCAAAATAATTTACTCCTTTTCACCTTCCTGCAGTTCTATTTCTCCCCTCACTTTTTTCTTTATACTTTCCTACTATTTTTCTTTTCCTTTTACCCTATCCAGCTTACTCGCACTACCTTCACACCCTTGACACCTCCCGGTACTCACCTGCACTACCATAACTACCCCTCCACTCACTTCCATCCTTATATTTCTATGATTTCCTCTACGTAACGTCCCATCAATAACCATATTCCTTTTTGCTCTTTTAAAAAATTCCCCTTACTTCATTTTCTCTCCACAAATAATTCTCCTCTTCTCAACTGCTATCTCTCCTCTCCTTGCCTATAATCCTACTCAGTCACAACACCCTTACACCCCCCGTTACTCACCTGCACAACCCTAGTACCCCTACCCTCACTTTCTCCTCTCACTTCCTATACATTAATCTACTTTCCTATTCTTCATTTTCCAGACTCCACTTCTCTACTACTACTTCTTCTACTACTTCTACTACTTCTACTTCTGCTACTACTACTACTACTACTACTACTACTACTACTACTACTACTACTACTACTACTACTACTACTACTACT
>JAUELO010000326.1:4599250-4622324 GCA_032357855.1 Amphibolips quercusostensackenii
TAGAGTTAAAATGTCCATTGTGGAACGCATTATAATTTAATCATGATTAAAGCCTCGATTAGAAAATAATCATTATTAGCTAATCATGTATTAAATCAGAGTTAGTGAAATCGGCCCTTATTGCCTAATTTGGATTAATCCTGAATTATCTTTTACTCCTCAATTACATAAGGCATTAGTTTCGGAAACAAAGGTAAAGAAATAAAACTGGAACTAGTCCTTAAGATGTTCCCAGGTGCTTCATCCTAAATGAAAATGCTGAAATTAATATGTGTTCTTAACCCAATTCTAAAGTTCCTAGTGAAATTATATCGCATGTTATACTATCAGAGAAAAAGAGCTGATATAAAGGATAATCCACCATTCGGATGAAAAATAATAGGTACTTTGAGTTTCAAAAGTTTCAGAAGGGTTGTGGAAATCCTGCACCCATATTCTAAACTTTACTTCCTACTTGAAAGCATCCGAGTTTCGACGCACCTAATTTGCAGGCGTTCGAAACTAAACGATTTTAAAGAGGAGCAGTTGAATGATCAAAGTTTTGAATGTTGAAAATACTCTTATTAATAAATTATTTCAGGGAAGCAAATGACTACATTTTTTCTTAAATATGTGTGAAATTTTCACATCCTGGAAAAAGCTAAATGCAAATTTCAAAGAGAATTTAATTTTAAACCACTTGAAAGAATTCTAGGCAAGAGAGAAATTTAACAATGGTACATTTCTGCAAAAAGATTTAATTATCTGACAGAAGAAACATTAGTGTAAAAAATTCATTGAGAAAAAATGATGGCTATAAAAAAATAAATAAAAATGGAAAATATAATTATTCTGATTCAACGTTTTCATATTTCAGGAGCAAGTTTCAATTTCTGTAAACAATTGGAAATTCAATTTTCAATTTCTACCAAAAGCCAATTTTCAAAACCTGCGAAATTGTAACCCTTAAAATTCTTAGACAATTTACTCTAAATTGACTATTTCAGATCTAACCTTTTTCATACGCTTTCAGAAGCTTAATACGTTTTTATAATACGATTATAACGATAATAAGTTTTAACGATAATACGTTTTTAATACGATTTTAATTAGATTTTGAAAATTTGAAGGGATTTAAAGGGATTTGAAGAAATTAAATTAGACTTCTGAAGATTTTCAAAGATTTGAAAGGATTTTAAAGAATTTCAAAAAATTTAAAAGTATTTTTAAGGATTTCAGAAGATTTTAATTAGATTCCGAATATTTCAAGAGATTTTAAGGAATTTTTTTTAGACATATGAAGATTTTTAAAGATTTGAAAGGATCACAAGAAATTCAAAAGTATTTTCAAGAATTTTAAAGTATTTCAGAAGATTTTAATTAGATTTTGGAAAGGGATTTAAAGGAATTTAATTAGACTTCTGAAGATTTTTAAAGATTTGAAAGGATTCAAGAGGGTTTAAAAAAATTCAAAAGTATTTTTAAGGATTTTAGAAGATTTTAATTAGATTCCAAATATATTCAAGGGATTTGAAGGAATTTTCTGAGACTTCTGAAGATTTTCAAAGATTCCAAAGTATTTTAAAGGATTTCAAAAAACTCAAAAGAATTTTCAAGGATTTTTAAGGATTTCAGAAGATTTTAATTGGATTTCGAATATTGAAAGGACTTGAAGAAATTTTCTTAGACTTCTGAAGATTTTCAAAGATTTCAAAGGATTTTAAAGGATTTTAAGAAACTTAAAAGTATTTAAGAATTTTCAAGGATTTTAGAAGTTTTTAATTGTATTTCGAATATTCAAAGGGATTTAAAGAAATTTTCTTAGACTTCTAAAGTTTTTTAAAGATTTCAAAGGATTTGAAGAATCTCAAAAGTATTTTTAAGAATTTTCAAGGATTTTAAAAGATTTTAATTGGATTTCAAATATTGAAAAGGATTTGAAGAAATTTCTTAGACTTCTAAAGATTTTTTAAAATTTCAAAGGATTTCAAACGATTTCATGAAATTCAAAAGTATTTTTAAGAATTGTCAAGATTCTCAGGGAATTTTAATTTGATTGCGAAGATTTAAAGGAATCGAAATTAATTTTTTAAGATTTCAAAAGATTTTTTGAGATTTCAAAGGATTTTAAGTGATTTTAAGAGACTTCAAGCGGTTTTGGATTTTAAGATATTTGGCAAGATTTCAAAGGAGTTAAAGGTATGAATGTCTTATTAAGGAATTTCAAAGATTTAAAAAGATTTTGTAAAATTTATAATTATTTTTATGGAATTTTCCATATTTTAAGCGATTTTAAGCAATTTAAAAGATTACACGAAATGCTTAAGAATGTTATGAAATTTCCAAAGTTTTTACAGGATTTGAAGAGATTTCCAAAAATCTTAATCTTTTTAAAGGAATTTAAAAAAATTGCAAAAGATTTTAAAGGAATTTCAAGAAATACAAGAGTATTTTTATAAATTGTGCAGGATAGCAAAGGATTTTAATTAGATTTCGAAGATTTTAAAGTATATGAAGTAATTTCATAAAATGTAAAATATTTTCATAGATTTTACAAGGATTTTAAGGAATTTAAAAACATTTAAAGCTGTTTCGATAATTTCACGTGATTTTAGTGAATTTTGGATTTCAAAAGATTCCAAAATATGTAACGGTGGTTCAAAGTTTTTTTTGTTGAATTTCATTCATATTGCCTGAAAATTTGTCTTCATCCACAATAAATTAATTCAATTTTTCTGAAGAATAATATTATTTAGAGGTGGCGCAAGCCCTATAAAGTTTAGCATGCATTTCTCATGAGAAAAAATCCGTTTTTGTGAATTTTATTCAGAAACGTCCGAAAGAAACCCCATAAGTGAAAATATGAGTTTTGTGAGTTTTTGACGCTAATTATGATTTTTTGGGGGTTTTTAAAACACAAATTGTTTCTAGTACATTAAATACAACTTTATACTGATAAATAGATATAAATATAAATTTTTCAAGTAATTTATTATTGTTTTTAGCAATTCTCTCATCAAATAGAGATAGAAAGTCACGTTTTTTTTTTTAATTTGACACTTTCTGTCCAATTTTCAATTAGAGTCAGGTTAGATTTTTTAAATGTTAAGAGATATAATTGTTTAAACAATTTATTATAATTGTTAATAATATTTCATTTGAATAATGCTAAAAAATTGCGTTTTTTTCTGAAATTTTCAACTATTTGTCCACTTTTCACTTAAAGTGAGTTAATGAATTATTCAATTCGGCAAAAATAATTACTTAAAGAAATTATTGTTTATAACTATCATCTTCTTTATTTTAAATAGATGTTTGCGGTTTCTTTAGACATTTTCATCTTTTTCACCACATTTTACTTAGTGAAGTAGTATATAATGCAAATCAACAAACATAGTTGCTTAAACAATTAATGATAGTTTATAACTATTTTCTATTAGGTAGGTGCTAACAAGTTGCGGTTTTTTCTGGTCTCTTAAACTTTTTGTCCACTTTTTACTTAGTGAGGTAGTAACTAATGCAATTCAATAAACATAATTGCCTAAACAATTAATGACGGTTTATAACTATCTTCTCCTAGAGTAATGCTAGAAAGTTGCGAATTTTTCTGAAATTTCAAGCTTTTCTTTGATTTTTTAGTGAAAAGCAAATTATAAATTTTGATATTAATTTTAGCAGAAAAGCCCTTAGTAACTATTTCAAGAAAAATTTACATTTAATATTATCTATGTATGAAATTTTAAGGATATTTTAAATATCTTTTGTATTTCAGAAAAATACATTAACAAAAAAGAAAAAAACGGTATAAAATATAATTCTCTCTAATTTTCATTTCTTATTTGTTCATGATTCAAAAGGTAAAGCAAAGTTATTTATTTCGAAAGAAACCGCAATAATCTAGCACTTATCTGAGAGAAGATAGTAATGATTAATGACAAGTTGTTTAAAAAACTATTTTTCTTAACTAGCAATAATTATTACCTCACTAAGTGAAAAGTGGACAAAAAGTAAACATTAAAAGAACAAACGCAATTATCTGGCAGTAATATATATGAAGATAATTATAAACAATAATAATTTGTTTAAACAATTTTTTTTTTTAATTAAATTAATTATTCAGTCATTTCAAGTGAAAAATTGACAAATAGTTGAAAATTTTAGAAAAAACCAAAACTTTTCACCATTAACCCTTAATCAGCACTATGGCTCTAGATGTCCCAGGGAAAAATTTGTTTTTTGCAATATGTCTCATTCAAACACCAAAATAAGGGGCATAGCATAAAAAAAATGACGAAAAACGTAATTTCAATTTTTTCAAAAAAAAGCCTTTTGACTCAAACTAATTTTGTTTTAAGAACATACACTATTGCGTTTATTTTTTTGTGAAAGTGCATAATTTCAAAAGTGAGCAATTTAATTTTGGTAAAAAATAATAAAAATTTAAAAATCTATCAAATTTTGTGTAACAAATACGGCATTTTTTATCTCGCTCAACAGATTTTATTTTTATAAACTATTATAAATTATTTATATATTTTCCAAAACTATTCGCTTTCAATTTTAATGAGTTAAAAGAAAACATGGATATTTACAGCCCGAAAACATGCATTCTCTGGTTGCAGTAAGCACTCAAAGTTGGTGATGGATCCAGTGTGCCCTTTACGTTTCGTACAGGAAGTATGTCGGTTAAGGGTTAAGAAAAGACAATATTTTATAAAAATAATGTGAAAATTGTATAAACAATTATTTTTGTTGACCTGAATAAACTACTGCTTTACTCTAATGGAAAAGTGTACAAAAGGAAAAGAAAATTTAGAAAAAAAACCGCAACTATCTAGTTTTAATATCGGATAAGATAGCTGTAAACAATAATAATTTATTTGAACAATTATTTTCATGAGAAGTTTTAAAGTTTTTAAAAACCAGCGACTTTCTATCTTTATTCTAATAGAACATTGATAAAAACAATAATAAATTCTTTAAACAGTTGATATAAACATCTAAATATCAGTTTAAAATAGCATATTATGTATTAGAAATGATTTGCACTTTTAAAAAACCGCAAAAAGATCACAATTAGCGCCAAAAACTTGTGAAACCCGTTTTTACTTATGGGGCTTCTTTGGAACCCTATAAAATAGGCTTATGGAGGTGATATTTAAAAAGTAATAATTTTTTCGTGTTTTATCTCCATTCTAAATTAAAGTGTTAGTTTTTAACTTGATTCAGCTAATATTGACGATTCTGAATAACATATGCAAAAACGTATTATTTTCTTATGAAAAATACGTTTTAAACTTCATGGGGCTTGCGCCACCTCTAAATATTATTTTTCTCAAATAAAAAAAAAAAATATTTATTTTTGTGTGGATTTGAACAAATTTCTGGGCAATATGCATACAAATTTAAAAAAATGTCCCAATGCATCTTTGGACCACTCTAGTGTATATGCAATGATTTTAGAAGATTTTACAGGATGCCAAATGATCTTAAAAGAATAAACGGAATGTCAAAAAATTTTCTAATATTATTAAGGATTTTAAGAAATTGCGTTGGATTTGTTTGTCTTCTAAAGAATTTTAATGAATTTCAAAATATTTTCAGGGATTTTACGGATTTTAACCGATTTTTAGAGATTTTAATCGCTTTTCATGGATTTTTAAATATTTGGAGCGGTTTTAATAATTTCACGAATTTTTAAAGGAATTTAAGATATTCTTGACGATTTCAAAATGTATCTAAGGATTTCAAAAAATTTCGTAAAATTTCAGAAGATTAAACATGATTCCAAAGAATTCGTAAAAAGTAGGTTAGAAGGATCGACTTATATGCATTTTAAGAGATTTCAATGAATTTTAAAACATTTTAAGGGATTTCAAGAGATTCGGAAAGATTTTTACGGATTTACAAGTTTTAAATGAATTTTTTTTAACCATCTAAAATTTTAAGGGGTTTTGTAATATTTTGAAATATTGTAAGGGACTTTAAAGGATTTTAAGGAATTTTAAAAGATTCCAAAATATATCAAATGACTTTAGAGGATTTGGTATGATTTTAAACGAATAAATGGAATTTCAAAGGATTTCCGAATATTCTTAAGTATTTTAAGAAATTATATGGGATTTGTTTGTATTTTAAAGAAAATTAAAGAATTATAAAATATTTTTAAAGATTTCGAGGATTTTAACCGATATTTAGAGATTTTTAGGGATTTCCGTGGATTTTAAGATATTTAAGGTGGTTTTGATCATTTCACTGAATTTCAAAGGATTTTAAGATATTTTGGACGATTCTAAAATGTTTCCAAGGATTTCAGAAGATTTTGTATGATTTTAAAAGATCAAACCGAATTTCAAAGAATTCGTGAATATAAGGTTAGAAAGATAGATTTATTTGCATTTTTAGAGATTATAATGAATTTCAAAACATTTTAAGAAATTTCAAGAGTTTCCGAAAGATTTTCACGTATTTGAAACATTTTAGTGCATTTTTTTTGGAACATTCAAAATTTGAAAGGATCTTGTAATATTCTGAAATATTTCAAGAGATTTCAAGCGATTTTAAGGGATTTTAAAATATTACAAAATATATTAGATGATATAAGAGGATTTCGTATGATTTTAAAAGAATAAATGAATTTTATAAGGATTATCGAATATTCCTAATCATTTTAAGAAATTTCGTGAGATTTGTTTGTATTATAAAGAAATTTAATGAATTTTGAAATATTTTAGAGGATTTCAAGGATTTTAACAGATTTTCAAAGATTTTTAGAGATTTCCGTGGATTTTAGGATATTGAAGGCGGTTTCGATAATTTTACGGAATTTCAAAGGATTTGAAGACATTTCAGACGATTCTAAAACGTATCCAAGGATTTCAGAAGATTTTGTAAGATTTCAAAATATTGAACGGATTTTCAAAGAATTTGTTAGTATTACGTTAGAAAGATATATTTATTTAGATTTTAATGAATTTCAGAACATTTTAAGGGATTTTAAGAGATTCCGAAAGATTTTCACATATTTAAAAGATTGCATTGATTTTCTTTTTAAACATTCAAAATTTGAAGGGATCTTGTAATACTTCAAAATATTTCACGGGATTTCAAGCGATTTTAAGGGATTATAAAATATTTCAAAATATTTCAAGGGATTTTAAACGATGTTAAGAGATTTTAAAATATTTCAAAATATATCAAATGATTTAAGAGGATTTCGTAAGATTTCAAAAGAATAAATGAATTTTCAAAGGATTTCCAAATATTTTCAATTATTTTAAGAAATTTAGTGGGATTTGTTTGTATTATAAAGAAATTTAATGAATTTTGAAACATTTTAGGGGATTTTAAGGATTTTAACAGATATTCAGAGATTTTTAGAGATTTCCGTGGATTTTAGGATATTGAAGGCGGTTTCGATAATTTTACGGAATTTCAAAGGATTTTAAGACATTTCAGACGATTCTAAAACGTATCCAAGGATTTCAGAAGATTTTTTAAGATTTCAAAAGATTAAATAGAATTTCAGAGATTAGTGAATATTAGGTTAGAAAAATAGATTTATTTGCATTTTTAGAGATTTTAATGAATTTCAAAACATTTTAAGGAATTTTAAGAGATTCCAAAAGATTTTCACGGCTTTAAAAGATTTTAATGAATTTTTTTGAAACATTCAAAATTTAAAGAGATTTGGTAATATTCCGAAATATTTTAAGGGATTTTAAAGGATTTGGAGGGATTTTAAAAGATTCTAAAATATATCAAATGATTTGAGAGGATTTCGTATGATTTCAAAAGAATAATAGAAATTTCAAAGAATTTCCAAATATTCTCAAGTATTTTAGGAAATTTTGTGGAACTTGTTTGTATTTTAAAGAAATTTAATGAATTTCCAAATTTTTTTAAGGATTTCAAGGATTTTAACAGATATTTAGAAATTTTAAGGGATTTTCGTAGATGCAGAGCTATTTAAGGCGGTTTTGATAATTTTACGAAATTTCAAAGGATTTTAAGACATTTCAAAGGATTCTAAAATGTATCCAAGGATTTCAGAAGATTTTGTAAGATTTCGAAAGATTGAACGGAATGTCAAAGAATCTGTCAATACTACGTTAGAAAGATATATTTATTTAGATTTTAATGAATTTCAAAACATTTTAAGGAATTTCAAGAGATTCGAAAAATTTTTCATGAATTTAAAAGATTTAAATACAATATTAAGAAAATTTTAAAATTTGAAAGGATCTTGTGATATTTTAAGGATTTTTACGGATTTTGAGAGATTTTAAAAGATTTCCATGGTTTTAAAAAGTTTTCAAAGGATTTCAAGAGACATGCGTAAGTATTTTCACGAATTTTGCAGGACGTCAGGGAATATATTGTATTTCGGAGATTTGGAGAAATTTAAAGGATTTTCATAATATTTCACGAGATTTTAAAAGGCTTGCAATAATTTGAAAGGATTTTAAGGGATTTTCATAAATTTCAAGGGCTTTAAAGTAGTTGCAATGATTAATTTACCGGATTTGAAAGATTTTACGAGATTTCAAAAGATTTAACGAATTTTCAAAGAATTTCAAGAAATTTTCCCATGATTTAAAAAATGTTAAAGTATTTACAAAATTTTCAAAATAATTTACTAATCATTGTCTAATTGCAAATATTTTCAGGAATTTTTACGAAACTTCATGAGGTGATATGTGTTTCCATTTTTCAAATTACGCTTAGTGACAGTTTTTGCAAATAAGAATGTTGATTTATCATCGCAGAGAGTGACTCTCTCTATTATAAAAAGATCTCGCCACTGCCATTGCCGCCACTGCGGCAGCCCGCTTTACCCCGGTAGCAAAAATTACCCCGGGCTCCAAATCACCTCATGTTGCACATTACCCCAGGTGCCAAATTACCCTAAGAGACATATTTCTCTATATGCCAGATTTTGACCCCAGGTTATGCTACATTGTTACTCTACCCCCTACTTCTATCTTCTACCCAAGCATCCCCATCACATAGCCTTATCATAGCCGCCGTCCCCTAATATAGTTTTTTCTTCAACATTATATCTTTATTTATGGCGCTTATCCTCCCCCTAATGCCGCTTTACCCCAACCTTATTCCGTTGGTGCATAATAAACACCTACTTTTATTTACAACATTTCCAGCACTTACGCCCTTTTGGTGTGCCAAACTGTGTCTAGAATTGAGAGAATGGACCACCAATACCCGTACTACACCTTGCCTTATCTTGCTCCTCTCCCCTGTTTAGAGTGGTATCTCCAGATACAACCTTTTTCCCTCCAACGTCAGATACAACGTTCTCCAAATTCGAATTGAGATACTACCTTTTATGGACTGCTGTTTCAGGAGTTGTCCTATACCATCTACCACCAGACGCTTAAATCCTCACGTTTAACATTCCAGGGATTCCCAACGTAGGATTATAAAAGTAAATAAAAAATCAATAAATAAATAAAAGTCTTTGGTTTTTCATGTTCCTTCTCATTGACATTCACTACTGCTTCCTTTTCCCTTACCAGTATTTTTATAATTAATTTTTAAATTTGTAACTATTAGTTTGTTAAAAATAAGTCTTTATATTTAAAAATTGAGGTATTCCAGTAGAAAATTTAACTATTTTGCTGGAAATACGTTTTTTTGTATAAAATCAGATTTTTAAGAGAAAATTAAACTATTCTATTTTTGGTTGAAAATTTATTTTCTTCCTCTTTTTTCAATTGTTACTTTTGTCTCTATTAATCAGAGAAGTAAGGTTCGATATTACGCTGAAAAAAGTCTTTGTTTAAATCCAAAAAATTTTGTTTAAATCAAACAAATGTTTGTTTGGTTCAAAGAAATTTTTCGTTTGCCCTTATTTATTTGTTTAAAAAAATTTTCAGTTAGTTTAACTAAACGTTTTGTTAAAAGTTAGTAAATTTTTTGTTTACATTGAAAATATATTTTTTTAATTAATTATAGATTTTGTTAAAGTGAAATAAATCTTTTTAACACTGTACCTCAAAATTGATCATTCATTATAAAAGTGATGTATAAGCTCAATAATATGCTTTTTGTTAATCATAATTATCCTGATATATGTAAAATCAGGAATACTTATCAATCCGAAAGTTTAATTCTGGTCAATTTCTAATTTTGCTTCTCATTTCTCAATTAAAAGATCATAAATTAGTATTATTATAAAGAATCAGAGTTAGACATTAGGATTAAATATATAGGTGAGCCTGCTTTCAAGTATACAGCGATGGTAACAATTGATAAAAAAAACATTATCGATTGCATTAATTATCTTTAAGAATGAAGGAGGTTAGAATTAAAAAAGATTTACTTGCAAAGTCTTCAATTACTTTCAGGGTAAAGCCCTAAGATTCAAGTAGTTCTAACTCTAAGCTTATTGCACTTAATTTTTAATAATTTTAAGTTTTCCAGTAAATTAGGACCATTTTAATCACACCACGCAAAAAAAAGAGCAATGCAATCAAATCAATCAAATTAATTAATTTAGATTTCAGATTAGTATTGCAAGGAACACTGCCGGTAGCACCTTAGCACGCCTAGCGGCATTTTGTAACACTGCTTTGCATTCTATTTTTTGTTTTAATCAAAACAATATTTTTATCAATTCAAACAAAAAGATTTTTAACAAATGCATTGTTTAATGAAAGCCAATTTTTTGTTTAAATCAAACAAATTTTACTGAACGAATTATTTGTTTCAATCAATCAGACTATTATTTTCCATGTCATAAAATTAAATAAACCTTTTTTTAATTAAAGCAAAAAATGTGTTTCTTTCCATGATATGAATTCAAACAAATTTCGTTGTTTAATTCAAACATTTTTGTATGTGTAAATTAATAATTTATCTTTTTTCAAATGAAATTTCTACTATTTTAATGAAAATTAACATTTTTTTATTTAAAAATTTAACTATTTGTTTGAAAATTTATGTACTTTGTGGAAAATTCGTATTTTTTATAGAAAATCAATCTTTATGGTTGGAAATTCCTTTTTTTATGAAAATTTTAACTATCTTAGTTTAAAATTCATCAGTTTGTTTGAAAATCAATTTCTTCAATTAAAAATGTAACTGTTCCAATTTCAGTTGAAATCGATCTTCCTCAGTTTAAAATTAAACAATTTAAATAATAATTGGTCTTTTTTAATAGAAAATTAAACTATATTGTTGAAAATTCACGTATTTTGTTAAAAAGTCGATTTCTTAAAGAAAATAATCTTCTTTTATGAAAGTTAATCTTTTTGTCTAAAAATTATTTTTGTCGGTTGAAAATCAGAATATTACAGTTCAATATTTATCATTCAAGTTGAAAATTCATCTATCACGTTATAAATAAAATTACATGGTTAATACTATAAACTCTTTGGCTACAAATTCTTTAAATTTTTATTTTAAATTTTAAATTATTCAAAATTATTTTTTAGTTGGGAATGGATCTTTCTGATTTGAAATTCAGCTATTCTGATCAAAGATTTACAATTTTAGTTAAAATATAATCACTTTGTTTAAAAATGTAACGATTTTTCTAGGGTAGTTGCTTTTGTTGAATGTAATTTTTTGAACTGAAAATTTAACTTATTCTACTTAAATATTAAAAATTACCTTTTTCTCTGAAAGTTAATCTTCTTGTCTGAGAATTCTTTTTATTGCTTAAAAATTCAAGTATTTCAGTTAAATAATTATCATTTCAGTTGAAAATTCATCTTTTAGGTTGGAAATAAAATAACTTGCTTGAAAGTTAATCTCCTTTGTTAAAAATTATTATTTTTTTTGATGATTCATAATTTTATTTAATAATTGATTTCTTACGTTGAAAAATTAGCTATTGGATTGAAAAATTGTTTTTTTTTGGATGAAAAGGTGTTTCTTCCAAAAATTGAACTATTATGCCAGTCAAAGATTCCATATTATTAATCAATTTTCAACTCAAAATTCCATTATTCAATTTTTGGTTAAAAAATTACCCTTTTTACTTAAAAATTCGTCTTTTGTGATATAAATTAATCTTCTTAGATAAAAAATCATCCTTCCAGCTTAAATTTAAATTATTTCATTTAGGTATTCATCATCTTAGTTGAATATTTCATAGCCTTGGTGAAAAATATATCTATTTGGTTGAATATCAATTTTTTAAATTTTAAATTTAATTATTTAAATTTTAGTTGATAATTTATATTTTTTTAAGCAAAAATTAATTTTTGTTAGTTTGAAAATTCAATTATTTCAGTTGAAGATTTATTGTATTTGTTGAAAACTCATGTTTTTGGCTTGAAATTCAACTATTTCAATTAAAGATTCATTATTTATATTAAAAATTCAAGAGTTAGGTTAAAAATAAATTTTATAAATTAAAAATGTAATTATTCCATTTTTGGTTGAAAGCTGATTTTTTTTAGATCAAAATTCAACTATTTGTTTGAAAATTTATTTCCTTTAATTGAAAATTCAACTATTTTGTAAAAACGTTCCAGTTTTTTTTAATTATATTTTTTGGTAGAAAATTAATCTTTTTGGTCAAAAATTCATCTTTGTGGTTAAAAATTCAAGTATTTCGGTTAAACATTTATTATTTCAGATAAAAATTTATATTTTTTAGTGGGAAATTCAAGCATTTGTTTTAAAATTCAGTTACTTTAAAAATTTTTGCTCTGTTGTGTTAAAGGAGGTTAAGAATGAACGTGATAAATTAAAATAAATGTTTGCGATTTGCGGCAAATATGAATATTTTACTTTTATTTGACCTGAAATATTAGAAAACTGGACAGGGAGAAACGGGGAAATGACCAGGTATTTGAAATTGTCTAGTAAACCGCCACCCTGATACTTATCACCTTTCTTTTTCTCTCGTTTTATAATTAAACTCATGAACGATAATAAATAATTTGTTAACTTTTATAAAAAATTACTCACAGCAGATATTCATGATGAAATGAATACAGTTTTCTCTACTGAATTGACCAGAAAATATTTAAAAGTGTCGGTTATCAATTTTAGTCCTCCAATAACAATTCATGAATATTTAAACGAATTTAATTAACAAAAGCACTGTTTGGCTATTTTCAGAGGTAAAAACTTGTCTTTTCAACTCAGTCAAGTGTAAATTACTAATTTCTTAACCTTTAGAAAGCTTACGCGATAATAAACAATTTCAATTGTTTACAACAATTGTTTAAACAAATTTTTATCTTCTTTGGCTTTTTAAAAAAAAAATTGCGTTTCTTTTAGGCATTATCAGCCTGTCATTCAGTAATCGCTCTGTGTTATCAATTGATAACAATTGATATTAATTTAAACAAACTCAATTAATAAATGCATTTTTCGGCTATTTCTAAAGGTAAAAACTTGTTTCTCTCAACGTAACCAACTGTTAATAACTAATTTCTAAACTTTTTTATTAAACCTGCATAACGATCCATTATTGTTACTGTCATAATTGATTTCATTTTACAAATGTATGAGAGGGCACAAATTTATTTATAAAATTATTAATGACAATGACAATAATGGATCGTTATTGGTGTTTCTAAAAAAGTTAAAAACTCATTTATTAATGACTGGTTACGATAAAAAACCAAGTTTTTACCTTTAGAAATAGCCGAAAAAAAGTAGTTAATCAAGCTTGTCTAAACATCTAACAATAGTTATTGTTCGATAGCACAGAGCGCTTACTAAATAACAGTCTGCTAATACCTTACAGAACGCCAATTTTTTCTTAGAAAATGCCTAAAATGATAAAATTTTGCTTGAAAAATTTGTCTTAACAATAAAAATTGTTGATTGTCATTTAGCTACCGAAATGACTAGAAAGAAGTTAGTTACATTTCATTACGTTGAAAAAACCAAGTTTTTACGTCTAAAAATAGCAAGGCAGTGCATTTGTTAATTAAATTTGTTTAAACAATCATACTTTTTCATTAGATGACTCAATCTAAAAGTACGTTACATTTTCGAATAGTTTTTTGCCAATCTAGTGAAAAAACTTGATATTTTTCATCATGAATATCTGCTGTGGATAATTGTTTTTAAAATTTGCCTCTAAAATAACCAATTATTTATTATCATTCAAGAATTCAATGAAAAATTGTTTTTGTCAAAGGATTTTAAAAATGTAGTGCTAATCAATTGCCGAGTAACTGCCCATGGGTTTTTTTAATTATCCCCATGGTCTTCAATTCTTGTTTTCATTGACATCTACTATTGATCCCCTTCCACTTTCCGTTCTTTTCTATAATTTATTTCTATTCTATGATTTTCTTTATGATAGTTTTTAATGCAAAAAAAAATTTAATTAAAATTGATTTAAAAAAATTAAAGTAACTGAAATATATATACATGCAAAGGTCCTTTTTCGTCTTTAATTCTCCTTTTCATCGACCTATACTACTGATCCGCTTTCACTTTCTAGTCCCTTCCATGATTCTTTTCTATTTCATGATTTATTTGAAAATATTTTCAAAAATGAAAATATTAAACTAAATTAATTATTAAAAATTAAAGTAATTTAAAATAAAACTCTTGAGTGTTTAATTTTCCTTTTTATTGACATATACTACTGATACACTTCCCCTTTCCAGTATTTTCCATAATAAATTTCTATTCTATGATTTATTTGAGAATATCATATGATGAAAATAAAAAATCCTATTCAGATTACAAAAATTAAAGTAATTAAAAAAATAAATCAAAGTCTTTAATCTTTAGTGTTTAATTTTCCTATTGATTGACATATACTACTGATCCCCTTTCCCTTTTCAGTCTTTTTTATAATTAATTTCTATTCTATGGTTTTTTTAAAAGTAGTTTTCAATGCAAAAAAAAAATAAAAATAAAAATCAATCACAAAAAATTAAAGTAACATGGAAAATAAGCAAAGGCCTTTTTGGTATTTAATTCTACTTTTCATTGACGTGTACAACTGATCCCTTTCTACTTTCCAGTCTTTTCTATAACTAATTTTCATTAATATAGTTTTTAATATGAAAAAAATTTAAATTAAAATTGATCATAAAATACTAAAGTAACTAAAAAAATATATGCAAAGGTCCTTTTCGGTCTTTAATTCTCCTTTTCATTGACCTGTACTACTGATCTCCTACCACTTTCCTATCTTTTCTATAATTTATTTCTATCCTATGATTTTTTTGAGAATAGTTTTTGATAGAAAAAAAATTATAATCAAAATTGATTTTATAAAATTAAAGTAACTGATAAAAATATATATGCAAAGGTCCTTTTTAGTCTTTAATTCTCCTTTCCATTGACCCGTACTACTGATCCCCTTCCGTCTTCCAGTCCTCTTCATGATTCTTTGCTATTCTATAATTTATTTGAAAATATTTTAAAAAATATATTTGACTAAATAATTATTAAAAATTGAAGTAATTTGAAATAAAACTCTTTAGTGTTTAATCTTCCTTTTCATTGATATGTACTACTAATACGCTTCTCCTTTCCAGTATTTTCCATAATTAATTTCTATTCTATGATTTATTTGAAAATATTTGTGAATGAATACACAAAAAATTAAAATTAGATTAAAAAAATTAAAGTCATAAACGAAACAAAATAAAAGTCTTTAATCTTCAGTGTTTAATTTTCCTGTTGATTGACATATACTACTGATCCTCTTCCACTTTCCAGTCATTTCTATAATTAATTTCTATTCTACGATTTTTTTAATGTAGTAACTAATGCAAAAAACACTAAAAATCACAGTTAATAATAAAAAATTAAGGTCAAAAAGCAAAAGTCTTGTTTAATATTTAATTCTCCTTTTCATTGATATGTACTACTGATCTACTTTCCTTTTTCAGTGTTTTTCATCATTCCTTTCTTTTCTTTAATTTATAAGAAAATTGTTCTTGACAGAAACAAAAAAATTAAGATCGATTAGAAAAAATTATAATAACTCGAAAAATAAATAAATAAAGGTCTTTAAATAAAAAAATTTAAGTTTAAGATTTTAGATAAGATAATACTGAATTTAAAATTTAAAATGAAAATGTTTTGAAGTGTGAGTATTAACTATGACATTTTTCGTTGAAAATCAATATTTTTAGACTGATAATTCAATTATTTTTTCGGAAACTCGTTTTTTGTTGTTAAAATTTTTTTAATTAAAAATTTGGTAAAAGTTTTCTAGAAAACTCGTCTTGTTGATTGGAAAATTCAATAACTTTGTCAAAAATTCAACTATTTGGTAGAAAATTCACCTGATTTGTAAAATTCGTATTTTTTTGTTAAAATTAATTTTTTATAATGAAATTCAAACTATTTTATTTTTTGTTAAAAATCAATCTTGATCGAGTTCAAGAAATTTAACTATTGGTTGGAAATTCATGTTACTCGTTGAAAATTTGTCTTTTTTGGTTGAAAATTTAACTATTTTGTGGAAAATTAAATTATCTTGTCAAAAAATAGTATTTTTTGGTAGAAAATAATTCTTCCTGGTTGAAAATTCAATATTTGGTGAAAAATTTATTTATTTTCTCAAAAATTCGTCTTTTATGGTATAAAATGACTCATCTTGATTAAAAATTTCCCTATTTAGTTAAAAATGTATTTATTTTGTCCAAATTCATCTTTTTGGGTAGAAAATTGCTCTTCTTTGTCAAACGGTTTTCTTTTTTGTTAGAAAACTAATTTTCCTGGTTAGAAATTTAACTATTTGGGTAAAGTTGAAAACAAAACTACTTTGTTTAAAAACTAGTTTTTTGTTAAAATTTCACATTTTTGCGTTGAAAGTTCAATTTTTTGTAAAAAAAACTCGTCTTTTCGTCTCGGAAATTGTACAATTTTTTTTTGTTTAAAAATTCAACTATTTAATTGGAAATGGGAGTAATTTTTGGAAAATTCGTCTATTTTGGTAGAAAAATATTCTTTTTGGTGTGAAATTTAATTGTTTGGTTAATAATAAATTTGAATGTTTTACAGAAAGCTTGTCTTTCTGACTCAAAAATTTTACATTTTGGAAGATTTTTTTTTTTCATTATTAATTAAAAAATCTTCCTTTGTTGGAGATTCTACTCCTGTGGAAAATTCGTCTTCTTTATTTGAGAATTCATCTCCTTTGGTAAAAAATTTCATCTTTTTTTTTTGTTGAAAATGAAACTATTTGATCAAAAATGTAAGTCATTTGTGGAAAATTTATCTATTTTAGTAGAAAATTATTCTTCTTGGTTGGAAATGTTTTGGTTGATAATTAAACCATCTTGTAGAAAGATCGTGCTTTTGGTTCACAAATTTTACATTTTAAATTAATTTTTTTCTTTATCGATCAATAAATCATTCTTTGTTAAAAATTCAACTCTTGCAGAAAATTCGTCTTTTTGATTTGAAAATCTATCTCCTTGGGTAGAAATTCAATCTTCTTTGGATAATAATGCAATTGTTTTATAGAAAAAGACTCTGTTTCGATTACGGATTTAACTGTTTTGTTGAAAATTCGTCTTTTTGGTTTCTGGTTCTACTTAATCGTTTTTAGTATAAAAATAAAATTTTTTCTCTCTCAAAATATTAACTATTACATTTTCTGTGACTTCATCATTTTAGTTGAAAATTCAACTATTTGGTTAAAAGTTGATCTACTTTTTCAAATTATAATAAAACAGTAAAAATCACGAAATTTTACTTTTCTCCAAATCGTTTCACGTAATTTTTAGATAGCCGCTAAATTATTTTTTTTTAATTAGTCAGGAAAAATTACGTAAGATAGTGGATGAAGAGGACAAATCTTACGGACACTAACAAAGGGGGTACGTGTTTCAAAATTTCAGAAAAGAAGTTTACGTAATTTATGCACGGCCTCTAGGTGCTTACAAAAGTTTAAAAATAATTTAACATAATATGAATGTAATACACGTAGAAATTGCGTTTTCGGTAATTACATTACTAGAAAATGGGCGCAATCAGGTTTGCTAATATGGTAATTATGAAAACGTCGGATAACAAAGCCATGGTGTTGAAGGTGTTTCTATTATGTCGACGAGTGGAGCGAAATAAAGCAGTTTCTGGGGTTTTGGGTTAGCTGAAGCTGCATACTTTGGTGCTTTGGACGATAATCGACAACAAGAGCAAGTAGTTTCCGCCGGCCTACAACCGTTCTTGCTGCTGGAGGCCGATAGAAACCCCTGCACTTGTTATCTCTTCCACTTCAATGTCTTCTTTTTTTCGTTTCTTCATCTCTTCTTTTTCTTCTCTGACTTTTGCGTCATCTTTTTTTTAACGAAACCGAGCCTCATTCGTTTCCCTGAAAGGAAGATTTCGCTTCTATATACATGTACACTCGATCCACCACAACACGCCTCTTCTGTAATGATTCTGAGTACAAAGCACTTCGCGAACGACAATTCCATAAAGCTGTCTTGTTCGGGATCTTTCGACATAGACGGTACATACATGCAAATTAGCGAACAATGGTGGAATTTCTGTCACGTAAATCGATGGAACACGTCTTTCTGCCATCCGACCTGACTGCAAAGCTGCTTATTCTAATGCACAATTATTCAACTGGCGAGGAACGAGAAGCATATATAGATTTTCTGCTTTCCCGGCTTATTTAATAAGCTAAGTAACATCTCTGTTTATTTGCGCATATTTCTGAAGCGAGAAGTGAAGGATTTAGTGCAGCAGCTATAAATAGTAAAATACCGAGTTAAATAGAAAGTGAAAATGAAAGGACGATTTACTGAACAATGTTTCCTCTGTAAGTCATTATTGAGTGGCAAATATTCGATGTGACATTTAGAGCATTGTAAAGATTTCTTGATACCTAGCTGCGTCAAAAAGATTCTTTGTATTTTATAGTCTTATTTAAATATTCTGTCAGAGCCCAATTTAGCAAAAAATAATTTTTTATTTTTTATTAAAAATATTTAGAAAGGGAAGGACTGGATTCTTTGTTACGAAAACACATCTACCCATTCATCGCAGCTTATTCATCAATTTCTGGTAAAACAAAGCTTTACACAACTTCGGCAGCCCCCATACAGTTCTTATCTGACTCCCTGTGATTCTTCGCTCTTATACTAATTAAAGTATCCTCTAAAGGAAAACGATTTCAAGACGTAGTGAAAATAAAACGGAATGCGATGAAGCAGCTGTCAGCTATTCCAAAAGATAACTTTAAGGAGTTCTTCCAGTGATCCTTTCATGTTCAGAAAAACTCCTTAAAGTCACGTTTCGGAATAGCTAATAGCTGCTTTATCGCATTCTGTTTTATTTCCTCTACGTCTTGAAATCGTTTTCCTTTTAGAGGATACTTCAATTAGGATAACAGCGAGAAATTACAGGGAGCTTGGTAAGAATGGTATGGGGGTCGCCGAAGTTGTGTAAGGCCTTATTTCACCAGAAACTGCTGAATAAGCCGCGTTGAAGGGTATATCATCGCCATTGACCAGAATCAACTCTTACTCCTGGTACACCAGGTGTAAATTATGTCAAAAAATCTAATAAATTTACGGAATATAATGGGATTTATAAAGATTTTTGACGATTTTATGAGATTTCAAGGAACTTTACAAGATTTTAACGGGCTTCAAAAGGTTTAATCAGGTTTCAAAAGATTTGGCGACATTTCAAGCGATACCAAAGGATTCTACAGAATTTTAGAAATTTTTGGAGGTGTTAAGGAATTAAGAACGATTTCCTTAATTAGAAGGGATTAGAAAGGATTTAAACAATATTTCAAGAGATACCGAAGTATTCTACTTATCAGACGATTTTCAGGGGATTTGAAAGATTTTAAGCGATTTTAAAAAGATTTTCAAGGAATTTAATGATATTTCAAAGTACTACAAAGTATTTCAAATATGTACAAAATTTTGACGAAATAAAAAATTTTTTTTATAGTTTTTGAGTGAGAAAATTATTTTAAAAGATTTTAAGAGTTTGACGAAATTACCTATACAGTACAGTTTCACAGAAAATCTTAGTTTTACAAGGGATTGTACCAGAGTTGAAAGGACTTCAAGTAGTTTAATCTGATTTTAAGATATTTTATGACGTTTCAAGGTATCCTAAAGGATTTTAAAAGATATTAAGCGATTTAAAGTGATCTGAAGATATATTGAGAAATATTAAGAGATATAGAGAGATTTAAAAAAAATTAAGCGATTTTAGAAGTATTTCAAGAGAAACCAAAGTATTTTGCCGAATCTTGAAGGATATCAGGGAATTTTTATGAGATTTAGAAGATTTTTATAGCTTTTATAGGATTTTAAAAAATTGGAAAGGATTTTAAGAAATATAAAGAGTTTTTGACGATTTGAAGGGATTTCAAAGGATTTTAAGAGATTTCAAGGGATTTCAACAGATCTTAAGGGATATTAAGAGATCTTGAGAGATTTACAAATAAGTCGCGGCATTTTAAAAGGATTTCAAGAATAAATTAAGTATTTTACTGAATTTTCAAGATTATCAGAGGGGTTTTAATTAAATTTCGAAGATTTTTAAGGATTTTATTAGATTTTAAAAGATTTCAAAGGATTTTAGGGATCTCACGGATTTAAAAAGATATAAAGGGGTTTCGACGATTTTATTGAATAACAAAGGATTCTAAAAAATTTCAAGGAATTTTAAAAGATTTGAAGGTAAATAAGAGATTTCGAGAGAGTTATGAATTCACGGGATTTTGAAAGGATGTCAAGAGAAACCGAAGTATTTTACCGAATTTTAAAGGATATCATGGGTTTTGATTAGGATTTCGAATATTTTAAGGGATATTATAAGATTTTAAAAGATTGCAAAGGATTTTAAGGAGTTTTACAGATTTTAAAAGATATAAAGGGGTTTCAAGTTCATAGGATTACAAAGGATTTTAAGAAATTTGAAGAGATTTTAAGAGATTCTATGAAATATTAGGAGGTTTTAAAATATTTCAAAAAAAGTCGCGGTATTTCAAAGGGATTCATTGAGTAATTCTATCAGATTTTTGAAAATTGCCAAGAATTACTGGGAATTTGACGGATTTTAAGAGATATAAAGAGGTTTCTATGATTTCATTGCGTTACAACACAATATAATACGTTTTAAAGCAAACTCCGAACCACTTTGAAAACGTCACCTCACAAGGACAAAAACACAGCCACTTAAATTTGGCTTCTGAAATATAAGTGGTCTTAAAAACATATACGACCTAGACAAAAATCAACAAAAACTTTCAATAATTTACGACATAATCGAAGTCACGGAAACATGTCTGTCATCAATACTGGAAGTAAATCCATCATTCCTCAAGAACTATCAAACACTTCAGAGACCAGCAGAAAGGGACTATAGTGTTGGAAGATCGATTAAAGATATAATCGGTTTTATTAAAAAGGTAATGGAAATTTTAAATATTATAATTCCAGGACAAAATAAAAAGAATAGAAAAGATATAAAATCAAAAATTAATAAAATACTGATTCAGGGTACATCTAGGTGGAAGGAAGAAAAATTATAATCGTATAGGTTGCATCTAAAATTCTTTCAAAATTATTCAAGATAAAGAATTACCCATAGACGAACTAAGTTCACAGCTAGAAACATCAATCAAAGTTGCTGCGACTAATGCTGATCTTTGCGGAATTATAGCAACAAGGTATGAAAATAAGATAAGGGGTAAAGATTGGCAAGACGAACGGTACATAAAATCTAAAGCTGAATTGAAGAAAATCTTAAAAAAGACAAAAGAAATTAACTTAACAGCTGAAGTATTAGATGAATTCTTAAGAGCAGAAAAAAAGTATAATAGTCTGATAAAACAGAAAAAAAGGAAACAGGGATAAGGATCTAAAGGCTTTAATTGTCTTTAGGGAAGCGAGAGAATTTTAACTAGCAATTGAAAAATTTTCATATAAAGAATATCTCAAGTGCCTTATCTCCATTGGAACATGGGAGGACTTTTACATTAAAAAAACTTTACAAGAGTTAATCAGGATAAATTGAAAATAGCCAACACAAGTAGTATTCCGGAATCGAACAGACGAATATAAATTGAAGAATGAATCAGTATAGAAAGACTAAGAAATGGAAAAGCCCTAGGCCCAGATGGATTAGGGAACCTGTTTGAAAAAATATAACCCCGAACGTTCTAATCTTCATGTTAGTCATGCTCAATAAAATTTTAAATTTCGATATTATTCCGAAAGATTAGGGCAAAATAAAAACTATTGTGATGTACAAGAAAGAAGGCAAGAACAACCCCAGCAATTATAGACCAATTTATCTATTTAATGACATAACTAAAATATTTAATTACATTCTGTCAGAGAGAATAGAAAAGTATGTAGGAAGCAGAAAAATAATTCCAGGAGGGCAGGCTGGTTTTCAAAAGTAGCGAAATTAAATTGACAATATTTTTATATTAAATACAGTGATACATACCATAATAGGAATTAAAGACAGTACTCCCTTCGCGATCTTTGTTGATCTTGAGCAAGCATTCCCATCAGTAAGGCACAAATTATTATGGGAAAAGCTCAGAGACCTTGGACCTTATAGCAGACTTCTCAGGTAAATTATAAAGCTCTACAAGAGCTTTTTGATGCATAATGTCGTAAATGGTGATAGTTTAAAAGATATTAAAATCAAGTTAGGAACTCCGCAAGGGGCAGTTTCTGAGGTAGGATTGGAAGGTCTTTTAGAGATATATTTAGAGAAATAAATAAATGACAAGTCAACGTGGAAAAGACTAGGATCTTAGTTCTCCACAAATGCCCAAAAAATAAGAACTTTGCGAATTTTACATTGTGAGGAGAAGAGGTAGATTAAGTAAAATCGTACTGCTACCTAGGGAAAATTTTCCAAAGTACAGGGGCGCATAGCGAGAATGTAAAAGGTCAAAAATCTAAAGCTAATGTAGCGACAGATGTGTCTCGTCAAACTCTTTATAAAGCAAAACCAAGATTATTCATAGCGGCAAACTATCTTTTTCACCCGGTTATCTCAACGACATTATTATATGCAGATGAAATTTAGTCTTTGAGATATTTCGATGAAATTGAATTTACGCAAATGAAATATTTTTAATTAGTATTAAACCTTTCCTGCAACACTCCTAATTATATGATTAGATTAGATA